>JABUQX010008760.1:75000-112500 GCA_015478945.1 Trachelipus rathkii
GTTAAAATATTAAAGTATTTAATTCATTTAAAGTAAATATCTTCAAGAAAATCAAATATTTTCCGAAATCTCTTTTCAAAATTAATTTTATTTAATTGATATATATATAATATTATATATAATAAAATATATATTATATTATATTATATATAGTATATAATATATATATATATATATATTATATATATAAAAGAGAAGAGGGAAGAGCAAATGAGCAGAAGAGGGCAGTGAATCAGAGTGGAGAAGTTGGCAGAACAAGAAACGAGACGAAATTATGAACGGGAAATGCAGGTAACCCTAAGAAATGGAGAAGAAAACGAAGACTTGCCGGATGTCATAGGGAAGTGGCAGAGAAAACTCTTGGTAAAAGATGGGTAGGAGGTACTAGGAAGAGACATACGCCATGGTGGAACGAAGAAGTGAAAAAAGCAATTAAGAAAAAAACAGAGAAAATGAGGAAGTGGCTGAAAAGAAGAACAGCGGCAGCAAGAGAGGAATATGTAGCAGGCAAGAATGAAGGCAGAGAAGATAAAGAGAGAGCAAAAAGATGGAGACAGAAGAGAATGGCAGGAGAAAATACGAGAGATGTGGGCGAAGGGAAGAAAAAGCTATTTAAGATGGCGAAAGCGTATAGAAAACCAAAAAAGTGTAACTAGACTTATAAAAGATAGAAACGGAGAGATTCTTATGAGAACCGGAAAGAAAATGAGTATAAGATTTGGACCGAACTATGAGGTCTGCTAAATGTTAGAATACAGGAGAACAGAGGAAGAAGCTGCAGATCAGCCGAGGAAGGAGGAGAGGAGGATGAAGGCAGAGAGATAACGGTGGAGGAATATGAAGAGGCAATAAAAAGGATGAAGAAAGGTAAAGCTCCAGAGAAGATGGAGTGGCTGTGGAGTTTGTGGTGGAGGGAGGAGGGGAGCTGAAAGGGAGAATCATCAGTTTGATGAACGAAGTGTTGGGAGAGGGAAAGATGCCGGAAAGGTGGGGCAAAGCAATGATAATAATACTGATATATAAAGGTAAAGGAGATGCTGGAAGCTGTAATAATTATAGGGGTATCTCACTGATGGACCATCTGACGAAAATATACAAAAAAATATTGGAGAGGAGTTGAGAGGAAGGTAAGCCGAGACTCGGGAAGAACAGTACGGTATAGAAGGGGAAGAGGAACGACGGACCTCTTATTCACACTTGAGAATGGTCTCGGAGAAGATGCTGGAATATGGCAAGAGGAGATTCTTTGTAGCCTTCATTGATCTGCAAAAGGCATTCGATTCGGTGCCAAGGAAAAAGCTCTGGAGAGCTATGGAGAGGAATTATGGAGTGAAGGGTAGATTACAGAAGGGGATAGAAAGTATGTATGACAAATGCAGCTGTAATGTTAGAACTGAGTGCGAGAACGATAGATGGTTTGAGATGAAAACAGGAGTGAATCAGGGAATTCAGTGTTTTATCGCCACTGCTGTTTATATTATATTTAGATGTGGTGATAAGGAAAGTGAAAGAGAGACTGGGAGAATTTGAAGGGGACATAATGGCAAATGCGGACGATCTGGCATGTTTGGAGGCGAGAGAGAGAGAAGGCGATTTCGAGAGGTGGTGGAGTTGTTTGCGGAGGAATTTTGAGGAAGCAGGGATGAAGATGAACATCCAGAAGACAGAGATATTAACGAGTACCGGGGGAAATGAGGAGGGGATGAGAATGATGGGTGAGAGAGGAGGAGGTGAAGGCGGTAAATACCTGCAATTATCTCGGAGGATGTTTTAACAGAAGGGGAGGAAGCGGGGAAGAGATTACACGAAGAATGGAAAAGTATGGATTAGTTATGAAAGCGGTATACCCCATGATGAAAGACAGAAACATCGGAATAGAGGTTAAAAAAAAGTGATTTTTAACAGCATACTGACTCCGACACTGCTGTACGGAGCGGAAA
This sequence comes from Trachelipus rathkii, assembly GCA_015478945.1. NCBI lineage: Eukaryota > Metazoa > Arthropoda > Malacostraca > Isopoda > Trachelipodidae > Trachelipus > Trachelipus rathkii. Next base: position 76,941 of record JABUQX010008760.1, read on the forward strand.
CATGGACAACAACGAGAAGAGAGGAGAGTAGAATACAAGCGGCGGAAATGGGTATTAAGACTATGAAATTGGAAAGAGTGAAGAGACAGATAAGGAATGAAGTTATTTAGAGAAGATATAGGGTAAGAAGATGACACTGAGATGGATGTGGGGAGATTGAGATGGTGGGACATCTCGAGAGGATGGGAGAAGGAGAGAAATGTCGAAAGAAGATGAGAAATGGAACCACCAGATGGCAGAAGACTAGGGGAAGACCAAAGAAGAGATGGGCGGAATCGGTGAGGACTCTCTGGAAAGATGTCCAGCTACCAAATATGAGAGCGCTGAAGAGAAGAGGAACAGTGGCAGGAGAGGGACGTCTGGAGAAAAGATGCTTGCACGGCTGACAAGGATGAAGAATCCTTCCTGGGAGAGGAAGGAAACAAGTACTTTATATATATATATATATATATTATAATATATATATATATATATATATATATATATATTATATATTATATATATATATATATATATATATATATATATATATATATAATTATATATATATTAAATAATATATATATATATATATATATATATATATATATATATATATATATATATATATATATATATATATATATATATATATATATATATATTTATATTATTATATATTATATATTAATATAACTATTCTTCTAGAAAATCAATTATTTTCTAAAAAATTCTTTCCGAAAAATATTTATTTAATTGAATTAATTAAATGTATTCCTTTTTTTATAATTAAAATTAATAATTAATTGAAATTATATTTAATTTTTAATCCCAAGTTTTAAGACTTTCAGTGTTTTTGATTTACATTTCTAATTTTAGCTAACCCCGCCCCGGCTAAATTAGAACAGCCCGGCCCCGGCAAAATTCCCGCCCCGGTCGGTCCTAGGTTACAACAAACTTAAAATTATTTTCGTCTTAGGAATACGCGATCAAAAAAAGTTTAGAGATCGCCAGTGTGGAGAATAGTTTAGTTTCGTTAACCAGTACTTCATATATATATAATATATATATATATTATATATATATATATATATATATATTATATATATATATATATATATATTATATATATATATATAATATATATATATATATATATATATATATATATATATATATATATATTAGGCCATATTTATAGGAGTAAAAGTATCGGTATCGGGTATCGGCAAAAATTTCGGTATCGGTAGTGAAAAAATTGTGAGTACTTGTATCGGTATCGGTATCTGTTTATTAAATTTTGGTATCGGTGGCAAGTATATATATATATTATATATATATATATATATATATATATAATATAGAAATATATATATATATATATACTATATATATATATATATATATATATATATATATATATATATATATATATATATATATATATAAATATATATCTACAGGTTAACTAAGTCGAAGGAGTCCCAGACATCACCCAGTCCAAATGGATAAATATGACACAGAATAATAAGAGAGAGTCCTTATTAGTAAAATTAAAATATTTTTGAACTTTCAATTCGAATGCAACATTGAGGTCCAACATATATTTCTTACAGTCCAGCTTCGTAACAGAGATTTTGATGGCAAAGTAAAAGAAAAAAAATTCTTTTAAGAAAGCCTTTGATAATAATTATAATAATAATGTTAAAATCAAAAAACTCTGATTGTTTGAAACGGAAATAAATTATCTCTAGATGACTTTAAAATTGGCAGAAGTAAAAGAAAAAGAAAGCTGTAACTCAAAAAAGAAAAGAAAGAACCTCTTCAAGCATAAAAAGAAATAAATCAGAAAATAAGAGGGAAGGGAAGAAACATATTTCAGAAGAAGTTAATGTAAAAATCATGAAAAGTGAGAAAAATAAAATTACAAGATTTGTTTGTAGTTCTTTGTCGAGCATATTTGATGATGACACATCTGATGACAACTTTAGCAGTTTTAATTCTCTAACACCAAAAGCAGGAAATGAGGTTACATCAAATCCTTTGAAGGAAATCAAAAATAAGCTTAAACATAAACGTCATTTTAAAAAAGTAATTCATGAAGACAGTAAAGATGAAAGATTGGATAATGTTAAAAAAAGGGAAGATATTGGTACCAATTTATGTGATACTCTACCAGATCTTCTTAATGGATATGAAAAAGAATATCAGGGAAATGATATTGAAAATACTATTAATAGTGCTGAAGTTAAAGATGGGATATTAGGTAATGCTAATAGTTTTAATAATGGTGTTGATTCATGCGATATTCTACCAGACCTTAATGTTTTTAATGAACACTCTCAGGGAAATGAGATCAATAATATAAGAGTTGATTTAAATGAAAAGATTTTGGATGAAAGTCAGTTGTCAACATCCAGGTCAAAATCTGTAGAACTTTTTTCATTAAATGAAACCACAAGCTCATTGCTGGTGCCCTTGGAACCAGAAGGTGAAACGTTAGTTGGAAAACAAACATCATCTGAAGTTAAAGGTGGGAAATTAGGTAATGCTAATAGTTTTAATAATGGTGTTAATTCATGCGATATTCTACCAGACCTTAATGTATTTAATGAAAACTCTCAGGGAAATGAGATCAATAATATAAGAGTTGATTTTAATGAAAAGATTTTGGATGAAAGTCACTTGTCAACATCCAGGTCAAAATCTGTGGAACTTTTTTCATTAAATGAAACCACAAGCTCATTACTGGTGCCCTTGGAATCAGAAGGTGAAACGTTAGTTGGAAAACAATCATCATCCAATGAAAGCAAACTGTTTGAAGTTTCAGCAAATATTTTGAATTTATCTTCTAATAATTTTACAGACGATGATTGGACTGATTCTCTCCCAGATTTGACACAAAGTATTACAACCAAAACCTTAAATAAAAGTTCGCTTACACTAGGTAGTACAGAAATTTTACATTGCTTTGCCAAAACGAAAGACAAAACTATCACATCTAATGCATATGTGAAAGGAAGCAAAAATCAGAGTACAATGGAGAATAAAAATATCACATCAAAATCTAAAAATAAGAATAATACAAAAGGATAAAAAGCCTTTCTAAGAAACGAACATTCTAATAAAGGAGCAAAAATATCCTCTATAAGATTCACCAAATATATCCAGTTCTTCAGCATTCTTCTCTATAGGGGTCAGTTCTTTTTATAGGAACAATGTACTGCAACAAATTCACGTCAGCCAATAAGAATGAAGAGAGCTGTGTGTTCGTATACAATTAGTGATAAGACATTAAAAGTGGAGGAGTAATTTCAGAAGATCATTCTAGTGCATGTACGGTTAGAGATTGTTTTTTTTGATATATAGTATTATATATATATATATATATATATATTAAAGATATATATTTATATATATATATATATATATATATATTTATATATATATTATATAGTATATATATATTATATAATATATGTATATATATAATATATATATATAATATAGTATATTATATATATATATTATATATATATATATAGCTATATATAGTTATAATTATATATAGTGTAATATATATATATATATATATATATATATATATAATTATATATATATATATATATATAGATATATATATATATATATATATATAATATTATATAATATATATATATATATGATATATATATATATATATCATACTATAGTATATATTATAATATATATAGTGTCAAAAGTGATTGTGTTAATAGTAATAGCGGAGTGAGACAGGGATTGAGTTCTGTGCTCCTTGGTTAGTCAAATTTGTATATGGAATAGGGTTATGAAAGAATTAGAGGTGGGGTAGGCAGGAGGAATGTGTTAGAATGATGAAGAATGGAATAAGTGGAGGGTGGCCTACCTATTATATGCGAATATTTGTTCTTGTGTGGTGAATCTGAAGAAGGTTTGAGAGGATGGTAGAGAGATTGGTTAGGGGTAAAAGGAGGGGTTTGAAGTAAACGTAGATAAGAGTAAGGTATGGTTGTGGAGTGAGGACATCCTCGGGTGAAGTGTACTCGTTGGGATGGTGAGAGCAGGGAACAAGGTCTGAGTTTAAGTTATTTAGGGTATTATGTTGGATGAGAAGGGAACGGTGATGCAGGTGTGTAGGAAAGTTGTGAATGCAGAAAAGGTGGCGTGGTGGCAATGTAAACGTGGTGAAACGTAAAGGACTAAGTTCTTGAGTGCGCTAGGGTCTTACATGAGGGTATGTTGTTACCTGTGTTATTGTATAGTAGTGAGACTATGGTCTGGAATAAGAGGTATATATCTAAAGTTCAACTGTGTTCAGATGGACATCTTAGGGCGTGCTAGGTGAGAATTGAAAAATGAGGAATGAACCATTTAGGGAGTTGTGTGGTGTGAAGAAAAGGAGTAAATGAGAAATAAATGAAATTTACATTGAAGATGGTTTGGTCATGTGGAAAGGATGGAAGATAGTCGGTTGGTTAAGCGGGGTATATATGGTTAGTGTGCTGGAAATCGATCGGCTGTGAGACCGAAGAAAAAGGGATTAAGTCGGTATAGGAATGCCTGAAGGAGAGGAATGTGAGTTTGGCTGAGCGAGTAGAGAAAGTTGCATAATAGGAGTGAATGGCGTTTTTTTTTTGGAGGAAGATATGGTTGTGTCCAGCCTTGCCAAGGAATAACCCTACATTTGACGTGATGTCAACAGTGACTGTCCTCGCAGTCCGTGAAGCCATGGTGGATTTTTCTGACTTCGACGAGTTCTCAATTAAGGGTATCAAGGGGGCGGTAAGGCTTGGCATTCTTTTCAACTTCCGTCATATTCTTCTACTACTGTTCTGTTTCCAGTGCATGTGACGCACATTTCCCCCAGTATGTAGAAAGAAGGTGGGTGATATATATATATAATACTATATATAATATTATAAATTATAAATATTAATATATATATATATTATCATATATATATATATATATATCTATATATATATATATATATATAACTATAATATATATATAATATTATGGATATATATATATATATGATATATATATATATAATATATATATAGGGGCATTATTGGAGACTAGGCATACTACAATTAAAGGTAAAAATGGTAACATATTTTTCATGCATTAGAAATGAAGATATGCATTGTAGAGAGGCATAATTCTTAACAGACAAATCACTGGAAGCAAATCATTGCGTCAAAAGAAGAAATAACATAAAGAAAAATAAAAGAGGTACTAAGATACTTAACTTAATCCAATTAATCCTCTCCTACAAAACCATACATCAACTATTCTAATGAGGAGATTGAAATCTTTTATGAAATACCGCAAATGTGCATACTGCATACTAATAAGAACCATTATTTTGAAATAATTATGGTTGGAAGTTTGCTGCAAGTATAGGGAAAAAAAGCTATAGCAGTGGGTAAAAGAATGTTAATAAAAATGGACTTTTTGTTTCAGGGAGGAAATAGAAATGTAGTAAACTTCATGATAGCTAATAGGAAATCTTTTATTCAATAGACAAGACACGTCTGTCCCTATATAAACCAAATACTGGTACTGTTTTAGAAGAAATAATTAATTTGTGCTTTCGAAATTAAAAAGGTAAACAACTTAAAGTAAGTAGTGAATTTGAAACCTGAAAAATCTTTTGGAAGATGCAAATCTTAATAACACAAATAATGAAATAATAAATTGGATAATGTGAAGTGTGTGAGAAAGAGGAAGTAAAAAAAAAAATGAAAATGAAAATATTTGACATATTTCAATTTGCAAGAAATTTAATAGGGCATTGGAATACGTAAAACATTATAGCAATGTTAGAAACAGAATTGAAAACACATATAAACAGACATCTCAGGGAAGATTTAAGATCTTACAAAGTGTACAAAGCTGTGCTAAATGTTATTGATAACAGTAAATAAGACTAATATTGCTAATTGACCTAGACTTTATCGTAGCATAGTGTAGCGGAAAGGGAATTTTTTATCATTGCATTGTCACCGTCTTTTAAACCTTTTCAGCCCTTGTTCGATGCCAGCAAAATTTTCCAAAATATTGCACTATTTCTGTATTGATGAGACCAATGTGTCATACAGAATACTGGGATGTTTAGCGCATACTTTGTTGGAAGAACATTCACGAAAGTTGATTTTATAGTTTATAGAATATTTTAATTTTATGGAATATTATTTAGAATATTAATTTGTTCTTTGCTTTTACATTTGTTATTAACAATCTTTTTGAAAATCTAAAAAGTAGTAGTCTTAAGTCTTAACACGCGAAGTTTTGTAAGTAAAGTGCAATTAAAAACTCAAATCATTTACAGTACTTATTTAATGATTTAGAAAAATCTTCATTACGAAATTTAGGGGGCATAATCAAAATGAAGTTTTTATATGTACTCAAATGGAAAGAGGAGTAAAACAAGGAGATACACACTAGCCGCAGTGTTGGAGATATTTTAGGTCCTTAGGGAAATAGTTAGTATAAAAATGAACAGGAAAATTGCCAGAGTTTCTTGGGTTTACTGACTGATGTTAGGATCATCTTTGCATCAAATTCAGTGGAATTAAAGACTCATGGTAAAACATTTAAGCTTACGAGTGTCAAGTGAACAACAAGTTAGATCCAAAATGAACATAATGAACACTAAGCATTTTCAACAGATTTGACATAGCGAATACATTGAGAAATTTGTCATATCTCTCTCTCTCTCTCTCTCTCTCTCTCTCTCTCTCTCTCTTTCTCTCTCTCTCTCTCTCTCCTCTCTCCTCTCTCTCTTCTCTCTTCTCTCCTCTCTCTCTCATCTCTCTCTCTTCTCTCTCTCTCTCTCTCTCTCTCTCTCTCTCTCTCTCTTCTCTCTCTCTCCCTCTCTCTCTCTCTCTCTCTCTCTCTCTCTTCTCTCCTCTCCTTCTCTCCTTTCTCTCTCTCTCTTATCTCTTCTCTCCCTTCTCTCTCTTCTCTCTCTCTCTTCTCTCTCTCTCTCTCTCTCTCTCTCTCTCTCTCTCTCTCTCTCTCTCTCTCTCTCTCTCTCTCTCTCTCTCTCTCTCTCTCTCTCTCTCTCTCTCATTATATATATTATATATATATATATATATATAATATATATATACAGTAATATATATACCTATATATATATAATATATAATCAAAAAGCAATTTCAGCACCCTTAAATAATATATCTTTGGGCCCGTTTGACGTTGGTGGTGGGTATCCTCGAGGTCGCCCATTCTCGTAGGGAGAGAGCGGAGGTGACGAAGTGTTATTTATATTATATATATATATATAATATTATATTATATATATATATACTATATATACGAAAATTTCAATATTTAAAATATTGAAATAGATATATATATTCTATATATATATAATATATTATATATATTATATATATACTATATATCAGCTAAATAAGGTTACTATTTTTTTTTCTTCAGATAATTGTGAAGACAACTTAGTCAAGAGAGTTTACAATGATTTAAGAAAATTAACTATTGAAGATTTCGAGTATCATCTCGAGAAGCATAAACCCTACCTTGAAAATATAGTATTAGGAAAAATCCCGAATGACAGAGATAAGGTAATTTTTTTTTTTTTTATCGATGATTTTTATGTGTTCGGGAAATTAAGTAAGGCAACGAGTCAAACAGTTCACTATATTTTATGTTACCATTAATTTAAAATCCACTTTTTCTTTTTCTTTCTTTTTTTATTTTTTTATTTTATTTTTTTTATTTTTATTTTTTTATTTCTTTTTTTTCTTTTTTTTCTTTCTTTTTTCTTTTTCTTTCTTTTTCTTTTCTTTTTTTCTTTCTTTTTCTTTCTTCTCTTTTTCTTTTTTCTTTCTTTTTTTTTTTTTTTCTTTTTCTTTCTTTCTTTCTCTTTTTTCTTTCTTTTCTTTTTTCTTTTCTTTTTCTTTCTTTCTTTTTTTTCTTTTTTTCTTTTTTCTTTCTTTTTCTTTCTTTTTTTCTTTTTTCTTTTCTTTTTCTTTCTTTCTTTCTTTAAAATTATTATATAATTTTATTCTTGCATTACCATTAAATGTTTTTAGAAATTTGAAACTTTTCTACCAATTTTTTTATATGATCAGAAAATGTTCCGAGGTTGTGATCTTGGAGCAATATCTTCTGAGTTATTTGTCCACATTCTTGATGAAAGCATAGTAGATGGACTGATGAATATGTGTCAGGCAAACTTCTCGACCGTTATGAATTCTTCCGGTAGAAATATTAAGGTAAATATATATATATATATATATATATATATATATATATGGGTGTTACATAGATATATATATTATATACTATAATATATTATATATATATATATACATATATAGTGAATATTATATATATTATATTATATTAGTTATATATATATATAGTTTATTATATAGGATTTTTACACAGATTAAAACCGTCTACTCACGGTCAGACCCTAATCAAGGAGAGGTGTACTCATATATATACCGTATATATATATATATATATATGTATATATATATATATTATATATATATTATTATATAGTATAGTTATATATATATATAATTATTATACTATATATATATATATATTTAATTATAACATATAATTATATAGGGTGTTTACAAGACCTTTACTGAGCAAAGAAAGGGTAGATAGGTTGCGTGTGAGGTGAAACTTATTAATTTTTTTTTTTTTTTTTTTTTTATTTTTTTATTTTTTTGGTGAAGCCAGAGCTCCCCCAAGGCCCCCAGAGGGGGGTATGCGCATCGGAAGACGTGCGCAGACCGCATGTGTACGTGATGTGTAGAGGTTCTATACGCGTGGGTAGCAGTTACACGGTACCCGTTGTTATGTTATAGTGCAGTGCGTGTTGCTATAAACATGAGATACAGCTACGCTGAACTCACAGACATGGTGATGTGTTATTGTGAGGCGAGGGGAATGGACATGGGGCCCGTCGTATCTACGTGGAACGGCACCCCAACAGAAAACATCCTCACACATACAACGTTTTACGTCCGTCGGACGACCGCCTGGGAGACAGGATACCCTCCTTATAGAAACGTCGGTTGTGCATTCGTGGCGTGCGAACACTCTCGTAGAGGGTTGCGTCGTCGAGATGTTTTATCAACAACCGTCTTCCCAGCACGCGAAGTGTGCTGCATGCTATGCACGGTTAGCCACCCACACAGTGTGGAGAATTGTGCGAGAGTAAACAAACCTCCATTGTACCACCTGTAGCTGGGGTACAAGTGAGGCCTGCCGACTATGCTACCACGGATGACTTGGTAACGTGGTGTCTCCGGCCAGTGCTTACATCAGGGATGCTGCCTTCCCCCGTACTCCTCTTCACAGATGAGGCGATCTTTACCGAATGCTGTTCACGTCTAGGAACTAGCCCACGTATTGGACTACGTGAGGAAGCCCGACATTCATATAGCCGTACGTCTGTCACAAACTCGGATTCTCCGGTCAACATCTGGCAGGTATGTTGGCCCAACACTGTTAGTCCCGTCAGTCTCCGCAAAGGCTAACAGGTGCGGTCTTACCTACGAGTTCGCTGCAGACGACGTCTGCAAAGGAAAAAGCTCGGTCCTATGTCCGGCGTGCGAACCCCAGAATCGGGTTCAGCATGATGGGCCCTCCCACTTCGCATCGATGGCTCGGGCACAGCTTCAGGATCCGACTTCGGCGAACAAGGTACTAGGGCCGGAGGACCCCGTTGTCGTGCCACCGCGGTCGCGGACTCTGACGCCCCTTGAGCTTCTACCATGGGCACGTTAAGGGGGTAGATCGCTGTATGCGGGACGCCCGTAGTCAATACAGGCGGAATCGACTGTACAGAATACAGGACGCCCTTCAAAACCTCCTTAATCAAGGACCCACACGTCTGCTCGGGCACGAGTCCTAGGCACTTCGTGGCTAACTCGATATCAGGCCTGTGTCGCCAAGAAGGCCCGACCATTTGAACATCACTTTAGCTTAGCGCATCAATACATAAATTACGTATGCTGTACACATGTTTCATTGTTGTTTACCTACCATGTGCTTCATGTTCGGCGGCAAGCTGCGTCCGATGCGAGCACACCTCTGGGGCATCGGTTGAGAGGGTTTATTAACGAAGAAATGTTTGACCTACACATAACTTATCTTCTACCCTATCAATTTATCGGTAAGGTCTTGAAACCCTGTATTGTATATATATATAGATATTTATAATCTAAATATTATAATATTTAATAGAAGAAATATATATATATATGATAGATATATTATATTGTATATATATATAGATATACTATATATATATATACTCTATATATATATTATACTATGAAGGAGAGAAATGTCTGAGTGCAGAGTGAGAATAAAGCTGCATAATAGGAGAGAATGGCTGGGTTTTGTGAGAGAGTAGGTTGTGGCCCACCTAGGCCAGGGATGAACCCATACACTTGACGATATTGAGTCATGTTAGGTCCGTCGCTGTCCCCGTGGAGCTCTAGGTGGGATTTTCGACTGCGACGAGTTCTCACTAATAGGATATAGAGGGTAGGTTTACGTCAAGGAGTATTCAAGTTGTTAATGTTTCTACTTATTTTCTTTTTCCAGATTTGCAGATGACAACGCCGTTGGTATTCTGGAAAGGGATGCTGCCATAGATATGTGTATATAATATATATAGTATATATATATATAGTATATATGATATGATAATAGGAGTGAGTGAGTGTGAGTGATATATAGGTAGTTATAGTGAGTATAGTATTATATATTATAGTAGGGTAGTAAATATATATATAGTAAATAAAGAACAATTGTGGGAATTTAAAGAAAATTGCCTCCTCTCTGGATGTGAACCAACGCATGTTGGAGCTGAGACCGACATTACTCGGGACGCTCTACCGACTCTGAGCTATCCTCTAACCCAGGGAGTGGGGGAACTCAGCCCGCGGGCAAAATTATTGCCCGGCGACGCTGTTTGGACAGTGAATAATTGTATTATTGTTTTGTTAGTTTCGACTTATTATTGTACTTTTTGCCTTTTGACATTATTTTTTATCGAAGAGAAAACATATATATTATATTATATATATTATATATAGTATATATATATATATATATTACTATATATATATATATATATATATATATATTATATGTAGTATAGATAAAGTAAATATATATTATATATATATATATATATATATATATATATGATATATTATATTGCCCGTCACATGAAAAATCTGTCTAAAAATGTGCACGCGCATTTTAAAAAGGCCCCACGCCCTGCAGTTTAACCCAAAACAGTTAGGATTCAAGAACAGGCTTTAAACGACCGATGCCCCCTTCAAGGTGATTCAACGTTTTCACCCTGTCCTCCTCGTTCTGCGTAAGATTTAATAAATGTAAATACTGCAAGTAGACCGCAGCTTAAGATTTTATAGTAAATAAAAGAGCTTATTGTGGAAAGTAGAGAAATTGCCTCCTCTGGGGTCGAACCAACGGATGTTGCGACTGAGAACGACATACTCGACGCTCTACCGCTGAGCCATCCTCAACCCAAAAAGTTAGGTTCAAGAACAGCTTTCAAACGACCGGAGCCCCCTTCAGAGGGCGATATCACGGTTTTTCACCCGTCCTTCCTAGTCTGTAGATTAATAAAATGTAAATACTGCACATAACGCAGCTTAAATTATGTAATATAGTAAATAAGAAGCAATTGTGGAAGTATTGCAGTATTTACATTTTTAAATCTTACAGAACGGGGAAGCGACAGGGTGAAAAACTGTTGATATCGCCTTTGAAGGCGTGCATCGGTGGACGTTTGTATTAGTCTAGATCCTCGTAAACTTGAGATCTTATCCTCTGTTGTGTAGAGATAGAAGAAGTTAGGCTAAGGTCAATAGTTTCTTTTCATTTACTCATTCCCGACACTAAGGAAAAATAGTTTCTCAAAGTTGCGCGTCAACTGCATAAGGATGAGGAGAAACCGAAGGATTTATAAAGCTCGAGTCGAGCAAGATGCCAGAGGTGAGCCGAGCGAGTGTTCCAGTGACATACTCGTGAGTGTAGTACGCAGAATAATCTTCGATCTTACGATCAAAGTAGCAGGAATAACGTGTCGCAACGTAGGGTTGAGCTCGACACCTCCACGTGAGGAAGCAACTTAATTACTTAATTTCTTTCCACACAAGTAGGTATGCTATAGCATTTACTATATAGTTATTGTAAGTACACGTTTTTGCTAAAGTATATATAATATAATTATCATAGATTAATTAAAAATAATATATTTATTATTAATATTATTTATAGTATATAATATAATTTATTTTTATTTATTTAGGGCACATAACTCATACATTTCATCTACTTAATAAATAAATAATAGATAGCTCCAAATAATCGTTTTCTCCATACTATATTTATAGATAAATATATAATAGCACAATGCGTCATGCACCAGGCATGTATAATTGAGACAGCTCGTGTGGGCGCTGGACAATGTAGAATGATTAATATTCATGCATAGTTAGAATCTTTCGTGTGAATTGCATAGCGATACACGAAGACTGATACAAAGTTATAAGATCTCTGTTACTAAGTGAATATAGTGACATTGTATATGAACATTACAATGGAGAGTTGCGTGGTAAAGTCGCAATGCTCTTATCAATAAATAGTTGGGTTGAAATAGACGAACTCGCTCAGTACTCATGTCTCCTGGTTAATTCTTATAGCGTTGCATCAATGATGGATTGGCAATGATGGAAGGATTAGAGGTAAGGTGGTTAGGCGAAAGTGTTAGGTAATGACGAAGAAATTGGCTCAAACGCAGTGGAGAGGTACCTCGACTCATATATCGTCCGTAGTTGACTCAGCTAGGATTCTTGAACATCTGTTACATTTGCGAAGCTCGAATACTGAAGTTTTCCCCGCTATGTAGGAAATCCATACACTATCGAGAGACCAAATGTTTGTGTGCTCTCAAAACGTAGATGTAGAACCGACAGAGGATGATTTTGTGAATAGATCATAAATAGATCCATTTAAGAGTACGAGTAGAATCTAGCTCAGAGGTATGTACGCAGAGTGAGTATGCGTCCATGGCACATCTAAGTCATAGTGTGGTAATGGCATGATGCTCGAATGGTTACGAATCAGTATGTGTGTTTACGAGTATTTAGAGATACTCTATTTCTCGGAGAATCTGCAGAGGAATGACAATATAGTAATACAGTCAGACGCATGTAGTTCTCAAACAATATCATACGAAATGGTGAGTGAAAGCTCAGAAGTGGTATGCGCAGGTTATTCTTGTCAAGGATACAGTAGTAACAACACTATACACATAAACCAATCTCAGAGCATCCAGGTTCGCAAAACTGATCGTTGTAGGGGAGAATGACTCGCACTATTTCTCCCATCTCCTCTAAGTTTCTGCGTCCACTCGTCTGTCGGACGTCACTAAGTAGCGTGAGCTCCCCTCTACTTAGATTAGGCTCTGCGTGTGGAGAAAACAATCCAATGCGGCCAAAATTTTCCACTCAAAGAACTCGGAATCCACCGTAAAGGGTGTTCACAACACCGCGGGGCAGAGGCGGTGAAACGTGGTCTGGTTAGTTATCCTTTTTATCTAATCGGTGGTAAAGGATAAGATGAAAGAAAATTAGATCCTGGCTCTGGGAATTCAAAGAGTGGATTGAAATCTTCCGAGTAGCGCTAATGCGTTTTACAATGAAGTGTCTCGTTAGTCTCTGTTAATCGTAGCTCCAGTTAGCTGCAACCTACCTTAGGTTGGCGTGGAATAAAATATCGGTTAATTTTCCTATAATAATACCTGTAGCAAATCTGTTTTCAGTAGAACAATATTGAAGTATTTTTTTAAGGATGGTGAGAAGCGGAATTCTTCCATGTAAAACAGTAAAAAATGATTGCAGCTTTAATGTACCCACCGCTAAGTTAATAACGCGTATTGAATGTCTTTGCGACTCCATGGTATGACGAGAAATCCGGACGCAGGTAACGATATATGAACAGCATGAATAATGCGTATAAGCTCTTATCAATTTAATCTACGCTGCTTTGATAAATGGGATATGAGGGATGGCATTGATAGTATTGTTTCCTCTCAGTAAGTGATTGTTTAATGGTGAATGTTCGTCCTTACCACTTGAACCTGCCACCGAATGAGAAACCGCAAGGAAAATATCAGATGGACATCCCAGTCAGTAGAAGGCAATGCCTTCTTACATATACCGAGAAGGGCGACAGGAATTTGCGATTGATTAGTCCCTCAGATAAGCTCGTGATAATTGGAGGCGCACGTAATAGGCTAGTGAATGCATGTCTTCTTCTATCTAGGCTTGTATGGTTTGTGGCTTCTTCCTCGTGTACCAAGAGTTTGCCCTACATATGACGAGAGTCTTCTACCACAGTGCAGCAGGATGAGCTTCTTCTCGTGATTTCTACTCTACTTCCACGACCATCACTACACGTGCCCTAGATTGTTTTCTTATACTCTCTCGTTTTTTCCTTTCAGATCGTTTTCGTTGTGATTAACATTCATTCTTGTTTGTGAAAAGAGGGGGTTCCATCAAGTAGTAATTTCCTTCTCTGTTGCTACATGTTTACATTGAATTTTCGCAGATGAACGTTATTGACATAGTTGCGGCTGTTACAATAACGCGCATACAATTTCTTTTAATTCGAGTTTAATAAATAGGACTACCACCAAAATTCTCAAATATAGTCTTCTTCGTCCACACATACCATCTTCAGTTTGTTGGTCAATTTTCTCTTTTCCTTTAGGATGGATGATTACTGCTTTCCTCTTTTTTCGTTTATGAGGCGTCTGATGGTGTCTCCATATTATTTTTATATCATAATATAAAACCGACACATAAATATCATATTAATCTGTATTTTTTTATTACTTAACATTAATCATTAAAATTCACTCGCACTCCAAGTTTGACTACATTGTAAGCAGCACCAGTCCAAATTTTTTGCAACTTTAGCCTTGAACCGATGCCGCCTCAACAAGCTTCTGATTACTACGTTCACCCAACTAGGGTGGCTGGGATCACTATATTTAATCAATTCATATATCAACTATCTAATATCCTGTTCGCAAAATTCAATTTTTAATGTCACAAGATTATCTATCTAATACATTTATAACTTAATATTTTATAGCCCACTGCGGCTACATCACATCCTTTCGGGTTAATTAGGACCACTTCCAGGATTAGATTGTACTCCGTGGCAGTCTTCATAACAACTTTCGGTATTGCAGCAATTTACCAACTGAATGTTTCACTGGCTGCAGGTGAGCAAAGGCGGCCTACGTGTAAGTGATATAGATTCCCCTTCGTTTACCGCTACCTCCTTAGAAATTAACGCGATTGTCAAATCTATATACTCTCCTCACAGATACTGTCAGCTTCTTCTCTACCTCGCAGTCAGATTCCATTTAAATGACTATAATGTTCCTTATTGTATTGTGATCTCGATTATTATTTTTATTATCTTTATTTATTATTTCATTAATATAATTAAATTAATATTGTATAAAATATCAAGGATACATGTATATAGACAAAAATTACAAAAACACATAAACACCAATGACTTGTTAAATGAAAATTGTAGTCAAGTTTTAAATATAAACTGATAAATTGAAACTGTTTAACTTTTGTTATTATTAATACAATTTTTTGCAATTTAATGACTGTAAATATGATAACCATCTCTCGTTTTGACAGTACTATCCTCTTGCAGTTATGATTATTCATCAGAGGGAATGGGAAGGAGAAACTTCTTCTCTTTATACCGCATTGAAACATACCACTTTTCGAAATACTTATAATGATATTAGATTGTTCTATAAAAATTTCTAAACACCTTCACCGGCAGTACTTTTAGTCTTATGAAAATTGACTTACAAGTTTAGAACAGGATTTGCTTCATGATTTCTTGAGTTCTACAAAAGGTATTTCTTAATTGTTTCTCTTGACGCTCCAATGAATTGTGTGGAACAGATATCTCCAGTCCATCGATTATAAAATCTTAATTTATTACCATAAGTATACTTATGGCAACCGGTTAATCTGTTAAAAAATCTGTATTCTGACGCTTTTTATGTAGATACATATTAGTGGTGCTATTACCTGGTATTTTATAGTATACACTGCACCTTACCATTACCATACCTTAACTTATCAATAAATGTTATATATTCTGTTTCTTGAATGACGTTAAGTAAATATATTTTGAATATGTGTCAAATTAATGATTAATTATTAATATTATAATAGCAAAGAGTGGACCAGATGATTAATTTAACATTCTCATGCACTATTGTTTTTTAATATTCGCCAGATGTGGATTAAGCGGATAGTTTAAGCTATCAGAGTTTAGCCACAAGTAAGCTTAAAAATAATTTAACTAAAAACATTTGTGTATATATATATATATATTATATAAAATATATATATAATATAATATATAAATATATATATATATTATAGTTATTAATATATATAATATACTATATAATATATAGTATATATATATATATATATATATAATATATAATATATATTATATATTATATATATATATATTATATAATATATATATATATATAATTATATATATATATAGTGTGTTGTGGAGCAATATCCCTTTAACCATTTCAGGAGGCCATAATAAGAAACCAAGTGTGAATGAAATTATTTATTTATACTCTCTAATTCTACGATTCATAAGGTTTTACATTAAATTGTTTAAACCAAGAACATCAGAAAGATGACAACCCCATTGTCAATGCAATTATGAAGACATTAATCGGTAGTTTTCCGAATAACTCTTTGAGACGTGATCCGAATGAGTGGATTTCTGGCGATGGGCCGGATCTTCAAGCGCAAGTCTCGCAGTCTGGTTAGTCACTTCAACGCTTTAGGTAAACCCCAGAGAAATGCATCACAGTGGTTAGTTCTGGAGATCGAGCACCCATTGAACATCACCCACTTTGAAATGACTTCCCTGGGAAAATCTTGCGTAACACACTATCTCGATCTCCGGGCAGGCGTGTGCGGCTTGGTGGTGGCGCTCCATTTGTTGCAAAACCACCAGCATGGATCAAGCGTTTAAGGTCATTAACGGTATTGTCCGTCAAAAAGTTCTGCAGCATGTCCAAATGATAACCATCACTTGTGACGGTGAGCACGTCAATTTCCTCCTCTTCAAAAAATATGGTCCAAATGATTCCATGATGCTTATGGCAACACAAGTCGTTACCGAGGTCTGTGTAGTGGGCTTTTGGTGCAACTCCCTCGGGTTTGTTTCACTCCAATATCGAAAGTTTTGCCGAGTTAACTGAGCCGTGAAGGTTTAAATTGGTTCCATCGCTGAACATGACGATATCGTAACGGATGTCATTCAAATAGCGCGATAAATGGTTGACACGGTTTCGAGGTCCCTCCAGTAACAGTTTCCTGGACGCATCACCATGTTGCATATGGGTGAAAACGAAAGATTTATCGTGCAAAATACGGCCGTACGACGAATGACAGTTAGTGCCAACAGCATGTTTACGGGCCGACCTCCGTGGTGATTGGATGATACAGAACGTCTCACTCGCGCAACATTTTCAGGGGTACGGGCACTGCGTGGTCGACTCGACCACCCCCCTCCCTTGACCACGTGTTGCGGAACTCGTAGCTCTAAAATTTCGAACCCAATTCAAAATTGTTGGTTTCGAGGGAACGGGAGACAAAGGGGTTAAATCAAATTTTCTTCGAAACGCACGTTGCGCGTTGATTACGGAATTTCCGTTAGTATGAAACGCTTCAATAATGAACGCGCGTTGTTCACCCGGCCAAGCCATGTTGTATACTGACAAACCTATCCGTACTTCCGAGTACGAACGTTCCCTTCCCCCACTCTCTAGGACCGCCCCTCGTGACGCTATCCCCCGCGCGATGCGTAAAGAGAAGATCGCCCCACACCGTTATATATATATTATAATATATATATATATATATATATATATATATATATATATATATATTATATATATATATATATATTTATAATATATAGATATAATATTATATATATATAAGTCTTTATAATTGTATATGAAATGATAAAAAATAGCTATATATATATATATATAAAGAACGCTCTGGTTCAGAGGCTTGAGTCGCGACTCTATACGAGAGGACGCTGTTCAAATCCTCAGCGTAGCAGTTGGGTTTTATCAAGGGGGCAAGAATTAAAACTCAACTGCGAAATGTTGAGTGCGCTGGTGCTTGGGATAGCCGGACTAAAAGTTCGAGTTGGCCTGTTGGTCCCCTCGTTTACCCTTCGTTTTAGGGAGTAAAGCTCACGTTTAAAAGGGTAGTTGTTTTGTGTGTGGTTTCGTGTATTTGGTATAATTATATAGTATATATATATATAGATATTTATATATATATATATATATATATATAATATTTTAATACATATAAATATCACTATATTCTTAACTGTGCTCAGAACATTTAAAGTATTTGTATTTATTTTATTAATATATTTACTTTTTTTTTATATCCTCTTCTAAAGGATTAAGCAGGGCAACCGTCCTCAAACCTCGAGTCTAAGACTGGCACAAATTTGTTCTTTACATACCCAGCACCAACCTGATGATACTTTGGCTCTTTCTTTCTGCTTACAAACATATTTCAGGTGTTGCTCTGATCGTCTGATCGGGAATCTTTCTAGGTGGCTAATCACTAGTGATGGGACGATTAAGAATTTTTGACGATGACGATTATAATAAATTTTGACGATGACGATTAATTGAAAAAGTATATTTTAAAAATTTCTATTATTTTAATTAACAACAAATTTATAATAAGGAAGAATCAAATTGTATTCACTTCATTCTTATTTAAATGTGTAAGTACATTAAGAATCGCATTAATTCATAAAAAAGTTTTTCTGTTATTCATTAACATCTTGGTTTTGTTTCTAATTTCTATATAATAATAATAATAATAATAATAATAATAATAATAATAATAATAAATAATAATAATAATAATAATAAAAAGAATAAGAAGAAGAAAAAGATGAGAAGTTAAGTGAACAAGGTAATAAGGATAAGTATTTAAGAGCGCTCGCAAGTAAATCAGTTGAATGTGAACAAGTTGAAACTGAACAAATCTGGAAGCAAACGAAGGAAGCGATTGTAAGCAGTGCAAAATAAGTATGTGGATGTGCTAAAGTAGGAAGTAAGAATGTTTAACAGAGTGTAGTGGAATGAAGAGGTGATGCAAGCAGTTAAAAGTAAAAAGAAGCGTGGTTGAATGAACTAAAAGCCAAGGATGAGGTGTCAAAAGAATGATGTTTGGAATTATATGAGGAAAAAAGGAATACTAAAAGGTGCATACGTTGGAGGAAAAAAAGGTAAATGAACAGTTTGGAAGGAGGATGAATGGGGACTTACATAGTAATAGGAAGCTCCTCTGGAAGAAAGCGTGAATGGGGAATAAGGGGAATCTGCTTTGAATAATGAATAGGGATAGCGCTTTCGTATCTGATGAAATGGATGTGATGGGAGTGTGGAGTGAACACTTCGGAAATCTGCATAACACGGGCAATAATGAAGAGATAATAGTGAATGTGCGTGGGTTTGATGGTGCAAGAATGAATAGGTATTTTGGGGATAAGGTCATTAGTAAGGAGGAGGTTGAAAAATTGTAAATCTGCAGGTATAGATGAAATTATCAAGAACGGAGGCGAGATGGTGATTGATTGGATTTGGATTTGGTTCATATTCCACATCCTCTGATGAAAATGGGTAATATGGTTTAGCCCTTGGGGTGTGTGAAACCTTTAGGGTGGATTTCGGTTCTTTGAGTGGAAAATTTTGGCATGCATTGATTGTGTTTGATCACATTCATACGGTAGTTGTGGACAAGTGAAATTGGGTGTTGGTATTTAAAGTTCGATTTGAATTTGATTCCTCGTTTCTTCGAAAATACCCATCTTTGTATGAGTGAGAGGAAGCTCGGTGAGTTTCTTTGTATCCTCTGAGTTCTGGAGTAGGTTTACGCCAGTTGTCCACCATAGCCTCTTGTGTGGCGAAATGCGTGAATGGTGATTTGGCTCTTTGTTTATGATTCCATTTAGAATAATTGGTAGGATATGGTTGTTGGAACTGTTGGTTCTTGAGAGTTTTGACAAATTTTTGTAGCTTGTGACCCAGCAACGTTTTCTTCGACAGCTGGGTGTTGGTTGTGCACATATAGAGGGGCGGAGCTGCCCAAACTTGGAGAGTGTAAGAGTTGCATCACTTAGTGTTTTTGTGGTGAATGTTTAGAGTGCTCTTTGAAATATACACTGCCTTTATACTTTAGCAATGTGTGTAAATATTTAATATTTCCTTAGATATGAAATTAGTTTTATATAAAAAAAATGTTCATTTACTTGCTATTTTGATATTTTTAAAATGGTCTACGAGAAAAAAGATGTATGTAACCCCGCAATGAGGTGATATATACTGTTATACCTTGTGTCATCCCTGAGTTGATTATTGGATTCATGCCTGGCACTTTGAGGAACTGATAAGTTGCGGAAATCTTCTGCACTCGTCGATCAGTGTTTGACACTATAAAACTGACTTGTGAGGCAAAGGCGCCACTTTAAAACTGCGTTCGTTGGCAAGAGGCGCCACTTTAAAAACTCTCTTCCTTCAGTGTCGGGAATGAGTAATGAAAAGATATATGCCTTTATTCTTTATATTCAAACGGATAACGTCCTTTTCAGGTTAAAAAAAAATCCAAGGTTTACAAGTGCGCAGGAAATAATGTTGGATGCTTCCTTTTTCTTTAATTAAAGTGTACAGGTGACTGTAGCCAAGTAAGTGATGGAGGCCGAATGCTGTAGAAAGAGAAGCATCATGGAGAAAAAGGGGTAGGTGAAGTAGATCGGGAGATGAGGAAATTCTTCTGTGTTCAAGGAAAATTAAAATTTATTGGGGCGAGAAGGGAATATTAGAGAATCTTCGGTAGTAAGAATGTGGCACGATTTTTAAAACTCAAATATTATATACCTTGTGGTTTTCCGTGAAGAAGAGGCATAAGAGAGGAGGAGTTTATGAAGTAGGGATAACCTAATTAAAACATATTCACCCGCCAGGAATTATTACATGGAGATTAGTTTGGGCAAAGAAAGGATGCGCGGTGCGAAGATGGGTGGGGTGTAGACGATGGGGACAGGAATTGATTACGGTAGCTTTCTTAAAAACGAATATAGATGCAAAAGGAAATGTCGAATTGAAGGGAAAATAAAGACAAAACATTTCGATGATGAATTTTGACCTTGTGGAAAAATTAAATTCAATTTAAAATGAAATATAAAATCAGACTAATTGGTAACCGTGTGTGTTTGACGTAATGGAAGCTCTTATCTCATCTAA
Organism: Trachelipus rathkii; assembly: GCA_015478945.1. NCBI lineage: Eukaryota > Metazoa > Arthropoda > Malacostraca > Isopoda > Trachelipodidae > Trachelipus > Trachelipus rathkii. Next base: position 98,422 of record JABUQX010008760.1, read on the forward strand.
CGAAAGAATAGGACACGTGATGCTATATCGGCGCGGAAACAAGCTGCCATTGGTGAGCGTAAGAGATAAGGAAAGACATTCCTGGAATTAGCGGTTTCGAATTTATATGATAAAGAATGAAATAAAATAAAAGAAGATGGAAAAAAAAAGAAAAATTTTTTTTTTTGGTATGATCACGAATGAAAAATCAATGGTAATAAACTATTTTGTATATTTATAGATTATATATATATATAAATATAGATATAATTATATATATATATATAATACTATATATATATATATATATTATATATATATATTATATATATATATATATATATAGCTATATATATATATGATCAGTGTACAGGACCCACCACGGTTCACAAAAAGCTGGCGACATTGGGCTCGATAAATCAACTCCATACATATTTCAAACGTCAAAGGAGGATCTGAATGAAGAAATGAATATTCAGTCAGTATATATATATTATATTATATATAATATATATATATTATATATTAGTATATATAATATATTTATATATATTAATATATATTATATATATATATATAATAATATATTATATATAATATATATATATATACTGGTATAATATATAGTATATATATATATATATTATATATATATATACTTATATATATATAGATATATATATATATATATATATATATATTATATAATATATTATATATTATATATATAATATATATATATATATATATATATTATATATATATAATATATAATATAGATAATATATATATGAGTGAGGACAGTCCTCGTGTGAAGTTGTGTTAGATGGTGAGCACCTGGAACAAGTGTTCGAGTTCAAATATTTAGGATATATGTTGTATGAAAAGGGAACGGATGATGCAGAGGGTAGTAGGAAAGTTGTGAATGACAGGAAAGGTAGCTGGTGCAGTTAAATCGTTGGTGGATGTGAAAGGACTAAGTCTTGAGTGCGCTAGGGTCTTACATGAGGTTATGTTTTTTCCTGTGTTAATGTATAGTAGCGAGACTATGGTCCGGAATTAGAGGTATAGATTTAAAGTTCAATGTGTCCAGATGGACAATCTTAGGGGCGTGTGAGGAGAATTGATAAAATGAGTAATGAACGTATTAGAGAGTTGTGTGGTGTGAAGAAAGGGATAAATAAAAGAATAAATGAAAATACGTTGAGATGGTTTGTCATGTGGAAAAAATGAATGATAGTCAGTTGGTTAAGCAGATTTATAGTGGTGAGTTGTGTGGAATCGACCAGCTGGTAGGACCGAGAAAATGTGGATTGGAGTCAATAAAGGAATGTCTGGAGAAGAGAATGAGGGTTTGGCAGAGGCAAGAAGAAAGGTGCCTAATAGGAAGAGAATGCCGGGTTTTGTGAGTGGGATATGTGGGCCACCTGGCCCAAGATGACCCTTACGGCTGGACGAGATTGCCATTGTGAGTGGTCCGCGCGGTCCCAGAAGTTCTAGGGTGGATTTTCTGATTCGACGAGTTCTCACTAATAGATATAGAGGGGCGGTATGACTGCTTTTTTCGATTGGTCAGTATTCTGTCTACTACTACTCTTTTCGATGCATGTCACGCAAACCTTACCCCCAGTCTTTTGGAAAAAAAGGATGATGAGATATATATATATATATATATATATATAGTATATATATATAAATTAATATATATAGATATATATATATATATATATATATATATTAATATTATATAATATATATATATATATATATATATTATATATTATTATTATTATTATTATTATTATTATTATTATTATTATTATTATTATTATTATTATTATTATTATTATTATTATTATTATTATTATTATTATTATTTATTTATTATTATTATTAGTATTATATATTATTATGATTATTATTATTATTATTTTATTATTATTATTATTATTATATATTATTATTATTTATTATTATTATTATTATTTAAAAAAAAAAAACACAAATAATTATTTCTCTAATTGCTTTAGAAATTTCTTTACCTATTAAGTCCTCCACCGTGAGTAAGGTGCGTTACAAGCATCGGAAAAGAAAGCAGTAGTGAGAATCATTGACCAAATGTCGAAAAGAAAGCAGCCCTTACCGCCCCCTTCTGTACCATTAATTAGTGAAAACTCGTCACAGACAAAAAATCCACCCTAGAGCTTCATGGGACCGCGATGGACCCTCACTATGCCCCATAGACAATGTAAGGGTGATCCTTGGCCAGGGGCCACAACCATCCCCCATACAAAACCCGCCATTCTCTCCCTATTATGCACCCTTTTTCTCGCCTCTGCAAAACTCACATTTTCTCTCCTTCAGACATTCGTTCACCGACTCAATCCACTTTCTCTTTCGTCTCCCAGCCGGTTTTTCACACACTTCCCACTATAATCCGCTTAACCAACCCAACTATCATTCATCCTTTTCCACATGACCAAAACCATCTCAACATTACTTTCATTTATTCTCTCATTTACCATTTCTTCACACCACCACAACTCTCAAAAGTTCATTCCTTCTTTTATCAATTCTTTTTACCTAACACGCCCTTAGATTGTCCATCTGAAAACATTGAACTTTAGATCTTATCCTCTTATTCAGACCATAGTTTCACCTACTATACATTAACACTGTAACAACATACCCTCATGTAAAACCTTAGCGCACTCTTAGTTCTTTTACGTCCACCAACGATTTAAAATTGCACCAGCCACCTTCTGCCATTCACAACTTTCCTAACTACACTCTGCATTATTTTGTTCCCTTTTCATCAACATATATCCGAAATATTTTAAACTCAGCACTTGTTCCAGCTGCACCATCTAACATAACTTCACACCGAGGACTGTCCTTACAACCATAACCTTACTTTATCTACGCTACTTTCAAGCCCACTCCCTTTGACACACTCAGCCAAAGTCTCTCTACCAGAATCCTCTCAAACTCTCTTCAGATTACCCACACAAAACCAATCATCCGCATATAATAGTAGGGCACCCTCACTCACCTCCATTCTCCATCACTCTAATACCATTTCCTGCCACCCCCATGCTCTAATTCTTTCTAACCCCATCCCTATCCAAAGTGAATAACCAAGTGGACATGAGCCATCCTGCCTCACTCCGCTATTATATATATATAATCACTTTTGACACCATTTTTCTTACAACACGTTCACTATACGTCATACATACTTATATAATTATTATATATAATATAATATATATATATATATATAATATATATATATATATATATATATATATATAATTATATATATATATATAGATATATATATATATTATATATAGGCGTTATCCGATAACCGGTTTCGGGTTTTCTGTTATCCGATAAAATCTTTTACCGATAATTGTAATATCGCGAAATTGTTGTGTTCCAAACTACCGATAATATATGCGATAATTTATCGCGATTAACGGTTCGGGTTTATCTGCTATTCGATAAATTCTTTATATGGGATGATTCGCGATACTTTATTGTTATATTATACCCGTATATTATTATATATATATAGTATATATATTATATTATATATATATATTATATATATATAATATAGTATATATACTAATATATATATATATATATTATATATATTATAATAGATAATATATATATATATATAATATATACTATATATATATATATATATATATATAATATATTAGTATATATATTGTCATAATATCACTAGGGTAAATAAATTAAATATTAGCGAGACATTATTCAATTCTTTATATCTTTTTACTTTTTACTAATGCAGAGTAATGCTTCCATTTTAAAACAGTTAAAAATAATTTCTTTTTTCAATTATCAGGTCATGTCACCAGTCGCCGTTGCACTGGAAAATCCAAGGGGAAAAACAGTGCTATCTGGGCTGCCTGATCCCCACCCCATTGTGACCAAAAAAAAAAAAAGCGCTGAATTAACTTGAAGACCAAAGCCAATCTCCAGTTCGTGCGACCTCTGGTCATACCCTACTTGACGGTCATGACAGAGGTTCTCCAGCACCTTTGAAGATGAGGAGTACCTTCTGGTCACTTCCTTCCACCCCAAGTTTCGCCAGATGTGGATGAGGGGCTTTTGAAGAAAACAATGTCCAAAAAAGTTCGAGAGCGTCTAGGCCCTGATGGAGGAAGGTGGAGAGTTATTGCGGCGTAGCCGAACTCGAGAACGCCAACAGTACCACCAGCAGCAGCGAGGGAGGACTGGAAGAGAAGGACTTATCTCAGCATCTGTTATTGCTGATGATACACTGAACCTAACTCAAGGTCAACGTCATCAAGATCAATCAATAAGTGGCTGCGGCGAAATCGCCAGACAGCCTGTTCAGACCTTAGCTTTTAACATGAGAAGGTGCCATGATCTCTTTGTATAGGTACAATACTGCATGCCTCACTTAGCACTGGGTGAGCGATTGTTTCGCTCTGGCAAAGATATCTGCAGAGTAAGAGAATTCTCTGTCAGATGAAAAATTTAATATGCTCATGTTTAAGAAGGGGAACATACAAATGCTGCAGAAGGCCAAAATCTGTATTTAGATTTTATATTGATAAATTGTATTTAACTAATTCTTTGATTCATTTTAAATCCTTTATATAACCTTTATCTTTGCTTGTTACATACATTAGAGGAATCGCTATAACATCAGCGCAATAAAAATAGAAAATAAAGAAGCTCCTCAACAGCAATTACATTCAATTGGGAGGGAACATTTTTAGGTTTACTTTTAATAGATATCCAAAGTTTACAGTTATATAAAGCAAGTAGCAACATTCCCATTATTTTTGGGTACGTGTCGGTTAAGAAAAATATGAAAATTATATTATAATCTAGTACACTTTTTACAGAAGAGTAATAAATTTAGTTTTAACATTTTCTAAAACAAAGTCGTGTTGTTTTTTTAACATTTTATTATAATAAAATGAAATACATAAAAAATTTGGATTTATCGATTATCGACTTTTTGGGGATATTATCATGAGGAGTTATCGGATATCGGTTATCGATATCGTTATCCATAACATTTTTCGTATATCGTGCCCAAACCTATATATATATATATATATATATATATATATATATATATAGTATATATATACTATATATAATATATTATTATATATATATTATATTATATATATATATTACTTAATATATAATATATAATTATATATATATATATTATATATATAAATATATTATATATATATATTATATATATATATATATATATATATATAATATATTATTATATAATATATATATTATTATATAGTAATATTATATATATATATTCAATCCTCCGCGTAGCAGTTGGAATTTTTATCTTACTGGGGGCAAGAATTAAAACATCGACTGGCGAACACGTTGTGGCGCTGTTTGGGATAGGCCGTCCTTAAAGTTCGATCCTTATTCCCCGTGTTAACCCCTGCTAGGATAAAGCACGGTTAAAAGTAGTGCTATATATAATATATATATATATATATATATAGATATATATATATATATATATATATATATATATATTAATATATATATAGATATGTATATATATATATATATATATATATATATATATATATTTATATATATATATATATATATGATATAAATATATATATATATATATATAATTATATATATATATAATATATATATATATATATATATATATATATATTATATAGTACTATATATAATATAGTATATATACTATATATATATATATATATATATATATATAATATTTTTTTATCATAATGAGGTTCTCTATATATATTTAAGAGAAATTCAGTGTACACAGCGATGAGTTGGTTGGGAGTCTTCTCATTCATTTTACTAAATTCAGAAGGGATGAGGCCAGATTGTTCAGTAATTCTCATTTCTCAACGATCTGTAGCTACTGATTAGCGAACCTACACATTTACTTGATTCTGGAACATCCTTGAGCTATGTTTCACCACTAGACCTTCTTTCTCCCCATCAGTACCCAATCTTCACTCCTAGTAGTTAATCTGACTTAATATTTTTCGTACGGTGCATCCCAATCTTCCACTCACGAGACTCCAGACAACTTTATTGGTTCTTTAAATTAGAGAGTATTTCATATTGTATGCAAAAACATTTTATTTCATGTATGTATATTAGATTAGTTTAGTTTGTATTGGCTTATTTTAATGTCTATTTTTATTTTATTTTTATTTTTTCTTTGCAGGGAGGTGCTTATTACATATTGCTCTCATCACTCCAGAGTTGCTATAAAATGGTAGTTGCTCTTCTTTCCATTGTGCCAAAGAAAACAACGTCACAGAAACCGATTGTGAACAAATCTTTCTACTACTTTCAACTTATATTGATGAAGGCGATGAAAATGAACAATACTGAAAGTTATTATTATTCCTTTAAACCTTTTATACTCTTTATTTATTTATTTATTATTTTTTATTTTATTCTTGAAATACTTTTATTCCCAAAAATGTTTATTTATAAGATTTACAAGCTATTTATTGTACATTTTCTGTGATATGATCCTTCCAGAGGTTTCTGCAGCTACAACATATTTATTTAAATTATTATTCTGTAAAGTTTGGTGTATTATTGTATCCTTCTACTTGTTTTAAAGATTATTTCTGCAGATTCACTTTGTAGAGATATATAGATTGGGTGAATTATCTTGCCTGTTTGAGCATTATTAAAATTATTTTCAAGTAAACCAAATAAAATTTATGTACCACTCAGTTACATAATTATTTTTATGAAACGATTTATATATTTACATAATTTGAGAAACTTTTAGTTACTGAAAGAAACTTCTCATATTTTTTTGAAACATTTTTATCTTCCCCTAAAATTCTGCGTTTCCAATTTTTTTTTTTTTTTCTTCTTCCAAAATTGGAACTCTCTCTTCTTCATAGGTGAATCTAAGCCCCTAGTTGACTTCTCTTAAGTCATTGACCGAGTCGGAAAAGTCTTGCGTTAAAAAAAAAAAATGGATAATCAATCAAAGGCGTGCAAGTATCACCTCGTGTAAGCGCTTTCGTCGGTGGGAGGAAGACCACTCACCAATGTTCGACTTTATATTTCTTAAGTTTCGCTCCCCGCTGATCATTCGTCCAGCACTCTTGCCAATAAGATCGAAAGCCTTGTCGGAGAGCAGGATAGTAATCAGTGATATGAGGCACCCTTGTCGAATGGCGTCCGGGAGGTACCTGGAACAGCTCCGAAAAGAAGAGGTGGCCATTTTGGCCTCTCTATCGGCGATCTCATTCCCAGTTACCCTTACATGAGAGGGGGTCAAACATAGTGTGATTTGTTCATACGGGAATGGAGAAGCCGAAGAAATTGTTGTACGGCGGATACCATGTGTTTTTGTAATGGGTTTTAAGCGCCTGGAGAGCGCTGAGCGAATCTGAATAAATGACATGAGTGACCTTGGTTAAGGAATAGATTTCGAGAAAGAACAATCATTATAGCCATTAATTCTGCCGTAAAAATTGAAGCATGAGGGGGAGAGGTTGCGTCAGGAAAGACAGCAGACGTTCCCACACTGTCCCCTGTTTTGGAGCAGTCGGTAAACACGTGTAAATTCACCGTAAACTTGGGAATGATTCCTTTAGCAAAGCCACAGGGTGCCTAGATTTGGAGAGAGAGGTCTAGACCAAGCAAATGGTGGGAGCAGGGAATAGCCAAGGTGTATACCCTTCGTCATAAGAGAAAGGCAGCACTTTTTGCAAAGTGATGTTAATTAAATTAAGAATGTTATAAACTGTTTGCAAATGGTCAGTGATTAGGATTCAGAGGTATCTCCTGCAAAATCTGTGTCATAGCATACTGTATTGGGGTTTGAAAGCAAAGATAACTTGTGCACATGATGTATTCCCTTCGAAGAGAGAGTGGTTATCACATTGATTCAGAATCTTCAAAGGCTCCCCCGGGGGGACGATCAGAAGGCTCCAATGGAGATAAGGATCGCCTCGTTTTGGATGGGATCTAACAGGTGTAGTAGAGTTGGGCAGGCCTGACCATATCCTAACACATCCATAGTCCAGCTTGATCGGATTTAGGAGCGATATAGCAGACGAAAAGGGACTTGAAACGCATCAGCACCCCAAGATTTTGGGGCGAGATGACGTAATAGGTCAAGCTCGCGATGACGAGTCTTTTTCAGGAGTTTAATGTGCGGATCGTATGCTAAGTGGTCATCAAGAGATGAGCCTGAGAAAATTTGACCTGTTAGTTGGCAGGAATGGAGAACCCAATTAAAGGGTTAGATCTGCAAGAAGAATCGATTCATTTTTGTCTTTAAAATTCTGCTGAGGTTTTGGTGGTTAAGAAATTGAAGCCATGGAACTTACCTCCCATTGTAAATATTGCTCAATAGCTAGTGAAGGTACCGTTCGGAGAAAGAACAGCCTGGCACGAACTATACTATAGCGTGCAAGGTCATCAACATAGAGAGAAAAATTGACCGTCGCTGGGATAGATGTGACTATATTATTCAGGGTTCACACTTTCTGGAAAGTCAGGGAAAAAAAATTGGTCAGGGAAACGTTTTAAGATATGCAGTTCGGGAAATTTTAAAATTTCAAACATATGAAGAATGATCCACTGAGACCAAGTTGCATATTTTTAGATATATTTTTTTTCCTACTGTATAAATTGATGGAATAAAGAGATGTATTAGAATAAGTGAATGAAGAAGGTGGGCGAGGAAATGACATATCCATAAAATATAATTCTAATCCTGTTTCTTTCTATTTTTAGTTCACTATTACTACTATTCCTTCCTATTCTGTTCGTAGAGGTTGTTCCAAATTCATCCTTTTGATTGAAGGTGATTGGATGTATGGATGTGTTTTAGACTGTATGACCTATGACTTAATCTTTTATATCTTTTTCTCTTTAGTGATTTTTTTTTTTTGAGGTTTTTTTTTTTTTTTTTTGAGGTTTAAAGAAGTGATTTTGGATTTTTGTGCAGTTGAAGGTATTTATTATTTATTTATAAAATGACTTCAAACACAAAAAAACTAACTTTAACGACCAGTGCTTGGAACGTCAATGACTGAACCCCACCACGTTTTATCAGGTGGTTGGTAACCGCACCCTGATAGTCTCCAAGGCATAACTGTTTACACAGATGTAACAAGAACTTTGATCTATCTAATATGGGACGCCAAGCCGCAAGTTTCGACCATTCAAGAATGAAACTCATTTGAATTTAATTAAAAAACTCAGCAGGACCATCCATCATTGAAAAATTTTCTGTGACTTGTTCTAATAATACAAAATATGTAGTGAAAGTGATGTGCACTGACAAAATTTATAGCCATTCCATCAACTTCGATTCATACTCAACCGATTGTAATCACCCTGAAGTGTTCTATTTTAATTAACAACCCAAAATCGTTATCAATCAGTTTTTCATCTTTTTGCCATTAAAAAGATGAGGTTACAGGAATCTGAAATACTATAGGCATTAAAGGTGGTGGATGATAAAAATGTCTTTAAACTCGTAGTGCAGATATAGGGGAAACATTTAAATAATGTTTCATATTAGGACGGTAGCTTCAAATTTTAAAAGGGGGCCGATGAAATGTAATATGTGATTAACCATGGACTTGCTCCCTATTCTGTTGCTAATAAAGAAAGCACAATACACTCTACTGTGCAGTGAAGCTCATTCTACCTTGAATTAAAATTCAAAATTTATTTTTGGATGGTGATGTCTTTCTAAGAGACTTGATTAGTTTTTTTTCTCTATTATAATATACTGATTGGGAATCAATGTTATGTGAATTGTGGCAAATATATTAAATTTAGGACTAATATTTCGCATGGAAATGCGGACAGTGGAAGGAGGTTTTCTATAAATTAAGCAATTTAGTGGAGAATCTGAAAGAACATAGTCTGATTTCTCAAAGACCTGCACAATGCTCTAAGATCTCATGAAGTATTCATAAAGCTCCTATCACTCAATAAATGTTTGACAAATGGAAAAAGAGCTGCCCATAGGAGATGTGAAGAACATCTCGGAGTCAAAACAGAAAACCAGAGAAAGAGAAGAAATAAAAATGTTAGAAAAAAAGAAAATTATTCATACAGATCTATAAACTTGGAAGAGCAGAGAAAGATGTTTAAAACTGAAAGCTTGACAGAAGAAGACGCTATAAAATCAAAATTTCAGATGCTTGAGAGAAAAAGTTAACCTAAATCTCCCCATTTAGAACTTTTGTGATCACAGTGGACGTTATTCACTAGGCTATGTAAATGTAGCTTTAATTGATTCCGCCGATGATTTCCTAAACCTCGTTACTTTTGAGAAGAAAAAATAAAAAGGAGCTTGAAATATTATGGCGCGAAGGATATAGGCTGATTACTTAAAAAAAAAAATATTTTTAAATTCATCCATGAATGATGAAACGTTGTATAAAGTACAATTTCAATAATTTAATTGTATTGAATTAATCCAAAACTCAATAATGCCGTGCAAATAATGATTAATAGATATTTGATACGCCAAAAATAACGAACAACACGCTGTCAGGGAAAATATTGCAGGATTTGGTCAGGGAAAGTCAGGGAAATCAAATTCAAAATTTCAGTGTGAACCCTGTTATTAAATCCGAGAGCAAAGAGTAATACACTTAGGACACTACCCTGCGGAACGCCTTCATCCAGAGTAAAGTGGCGGGGACAGAATAGAAGAGCACCGAACCTGGTGGATCATTTACAGACAGCATTTAATGAAAAGAAGTTGTCCACGGAAACCGAGCGAATGGAGTTTAAGGAGAATCCCAGTTCTCGACGTTGTCATAAGCTTTTCCAAGGTCAAAGAAGACATCGAGAACCATCCCACCAGTTAAGAAGGCTTCCCTGATGTCATGGTTTAGTTTTAACAAAAGATCAGTGGTCGAACGATTTTTGCAGAAACCAAACTGAAAGTTTGAAAAAACCTGGCGACTCTCCAGGAACAGAGGAGAAGGCGGCCTGAAACCATCTTTCTTCCATTAATTTACAGGATGACATGTTCAGACGAAAGTTGGTCTTGGTTGTCCAGCTAACTGTTGAATCTTTCACAGGTTTGGGGATAGGAATTACAAAAGCTGTAGTCCAAATAGATGGAAAAGAAGATTCTCTCCAGATTCTGTTATACAGATCCAGCAAAACTGCCGATGCCGAGGGATGGATGTGGCGGAGCATGATGTACGAAATCATGTCTGGGCCAAGAACACCGTCTTTGCTATTCGCCAGTGCAGTTTTATTCTCTGCAAGTGTTAAAATACGGTTATAGGTATGATCTTCCCATTAATTTCGCTGTTGAAAAGTCTGGCCAGTGCAGTGTTAGTTCTCAATTTTTGAAAGGCTCAGGGATAGGCTGAAAGGAACTCCGAGTGAGTAGGAAAACGTATAACCTAATGCCATCTGTTTTTTTTTAACAGCAGAGCGGAGTCGTGTCGGTTATATCAGGCGCATACCGGAGGACTGGGTGAGGAGTTGTTGGAGGAGTAACGAAATATTTTCTGTGTAACTTTCTACACTAAAGGAAGGGGAGTTGTGGAGTTAATAGTCGAAATACAAGTTCGAAAAATTTGTTTACGTGGTTGCCGATTAATTCGCCGAGATCTCGCGCACGCTGCACTTAAAAATAATAATTTTGGGTGTACGGTCCTTTTGTATTGCCTGTAGAGTTTCTTCTCTCGGTTAGCCTCTGCGCACTCTTGGGACCGCCAAGTGGTTGGCGAAGGTTGCCTGCGGAATGCAAGCTTCCGCTGCCGAGATGACAATTTGCTGGAAGAAGTGAAAGGCATCATCACAGTTCGGATACCGTTATGAAGGGACAGAAAGTGGGGATAGCTGTGGCACTGATAAAAAAGGAGCCCACTGCGCAAGATCATAACGCAAGCTGGAGTTAGGTTTTAACATATGGCTCGGTGCAAGCTCATTTAAAGCTATTGGGTAATGATAACTACCGTATCACATCTTCACTCCCAAGTAATCAAAGCTGGACCAGGTAAAGCGATCCATAAGGGAATGGGAGCAAAAGGAAATATCAATGTGTGTATCTAAACGTTTATATGTAGGGTAGCCCTGTGCTAAGGCAACCCAGCGGAAAAGCGGAGGTTAAAATCTACACAAGGATCTTGGACTTAGACGACAGTGACAGAGTCCCCGCCATAAGGGGTGGCGGAAGTTGAAGTCTCCTAGTATAACAACCAGAGTAGGGAGCTGCTTGAAAAGATCAGCTAAGTCGCCCTTAGTAAATTCACTACTTGGAAAAGCCAAGTAAATCGAGGCAGATAGTAAGGTTCGGTGGACAAAATAAATTTCGTGCTGCACTGCATGAAGTTAGTTTGAAGAAGGAAATGGGAATAAGGGCCAGATTTATATAATGAGTATTCCTGCACCATCTCCCTATCATTGTCACCCTCTTTCTATAGAGGTTGAACGGCGATTTGATATTCCGACGGAGAAAGAAGTCGAGATCGAATAGTCAAAGTTCCTGCAACCATACGCACTTTTGGTGTACATATGCTTTATTACTAAACAATCTTCACAAATTAGAGGTGGTAGCCACGACAATTCCCTTGAAGGAAAGTGGCCATTGCTGGTGTGTGTTATATAAATTATGATGATGGTCTTTTGAACAATGCTTAGGTGATAGGTAGTGTTGGAGGTGCGATTCAGATGGAGAGACAGACTTGATAGTAGGGTCTCGAGAGGGAGGGGCAAACAAATCCTGATAGTAAAGATAGTCATATACAACATAGATTGGGATTGTAGGACCGATTTGGGGAAATTTTTCATGGTATTTGGATGAAGGGCTTCGATCGCCATGAATGCGAGATTTAAATGATTCAACCAAGTTCCTCTACTATTGATGTGGATTTGGTTGTCGACTGGAAAGGCAACAATATGCTTCATGTTTAACGAATTGGGAGCCGATATCACGTAATCTTACCAAAACAAGCGATCAGGAAATGTACGAAGGTGACGGGATCATGAGGGAGTTTCCATGGAAATTGGAGTGAAGACTCACCGAAGGTGTCATCTTTTGAAAAGGGTTGGGGTTCGATATTGGGTTCAAAATATAGGACTAGTATTGTTTGAAAGGATCTGGATACTGGAGATTTTGCAGTAATTCATCATTGCGAGTGATTTGGGAGATTGGACAACCTGATTTAAGAGTGGAGATCATTGGGTACCCTCATGCCTCCAAACAGACCAGAATGGCTTAGAAGGGTTTGCAGCGTTTACGTTGGACCTTTTTCCCATTCGCCTTTCTAGGTAAGCGCCACTGTTGCATTAGGAAGAGAGTAGTATCACATTAAGCTCTATTTGGGAGCTTTATCCATTCATCCGCTAAGGCGAGAATTCTTTAGGAATGCGGAGATAGGAAAATCGGCAGAAAGTTATAGGTAAGATTCAGAAGACTGAGTTAATCTTGAAAACTATTAGAGGGTTGACGATGGTTCTCTCGATAGCTGTGATTGTTTGAGTACAATCTATTGAAGTCATTGCTTTTGCCTCAGGGAGTAGACTTATGGCGAGGTCTCTCTTGAGTTGAATTTTTTAATCTGGGGTTAATGTGTTTATTTGTTTAGAAATTCTTGATGCTTGTGATATTTTAAGAATAATCTTTAGCTTGTGACTTATTCTTTTCCTTTTGTTTTGAAACATCTTTTTGAGGAATTTGAGCAATAGCTGGGAGGCGTGTTAAGGACAAAAACATCCTCTTGCTTGATGGTTTGGAGAACCTATAGGGTAGTGTATTTGGCAGAAATGTTATTCCAGTTTGTGTTGGATGAATCGCTTGTTAGTTTCATTGTTGGTTTTCTGAAAAACTGATACTCGGGATCGGGTTGTTGAGGGCATTTTAGATGGAGATTGTAGTCAAGGGCTGTTTTGGTGCTTATTTGAAGACTCAGTAGTGAGGCAATACAGCAAAAGGTTACAGCAACTGCCCGAGTTTCGCTGGATTTTGGGATAGGACGTTCATACTGGGATGGGTTGTTTCGGATGGATAAACACGCG
>JABUQX010008760.1:117500-120718 GCA_015478945.1 Trachelipus rathkii
TCTCTGTCATTATCAAATGATACTGTTTATCCTCACACTGATACAGACGACCCTCAACATGTCTACCGGGCGTACTCTCTCTCGGATGACCAACCGTTGACATTAGTAAAGCAAGTTTGGTCATCGGGGCGATGAAACGTGCCGACCATCACCATTGAACTTTGTGAACCCTATTTTCACCTTTGTAGCGTGAATGAGGCGGTACTTAAAGGTAAGCGAGTACAGGATTGGGGACTGGTGTCAGGCGAGTCCCCGATAAGGGGGAATCTTTAAAAATTCTGTAACGGGAAAATCCTTTTCTGCTGGAGATTTCTCATAATGAAAGCTTGTATCTTCATCTTTCTGTTCAAAAGAATTAAATGTGCTTAATATGTGTTTCTTATTTCATCAGGAGAGGAAATAAGAGGAATATTGCGAGAGACGTCAGGGATGACAAATAGAACTTTGATCCGGTTAACAGCTTGGACAACCGAGAAGGGACCCATTTCTCATTAATGTGACTTGAGGGTCTTCAAATCCTAAAGCTTCTTCAAGTTGCATCGCTATAAGAAGAATAGGTTCCTTTAGACTCAAGTTAAAGCTTTGGGAAGGTAGTGGATTCGCAGATAGTAAATGAATATTCGAAAGGATATGATGTTCCGCACGGCATTCATGGGAGGGGGGGTGCAACCATCATGGTGTCTAATCGAATGGGAACGACCTATGACGAGATGGCACCTTGCGGGGCTATTTCCAGACCGTTGGGCCCTGAGGTGTCAGGGTCTATGCCAGCCCGACGAATCGCTGAGATTTAATGCAAAGGACCTTCAGGTGTAGAAGGAAGAAAAACGAAGTTACTTGATTGGTCTAGAAGTCAGTAGACCAAGGTAGTCAGGCTGGGGAAACAACGAGATGGTAGGTAGTGATTGTTGATGTTATTCTCACCCTTCTTTAATAACGTATTTGTCTGGTAATTAACTCCTTCCATAAAAAATATGGTGAAACCAGCAAACCTTCGTCTCCATGACGAGAATGAAACATTAACATGACAAGTTAAAACATCATCTGAAACATAAAAGGGAAAATAACGCTAGGGCTGACAGGCGTATATTTACATTAAGAAGGGTAATCTTCTCCCTATATCAGGTTAAGGCCAGAGACGCCACAATCTCCAGGGACCCTACCCCGTTGGTAGGCGTATGAAGAATGTGAGCCTCGGACAGTGATCCCTACCCAGTTAACTTGCAAGCCGATTTTTACTACACCCAGCCCCCCCCCTTGCACCCACGGCACCTTATAGTCCTCGACGTGAAGGCCCAGAGATCTATACGCCAAAACGTGCGAGAACAGCCCTCCCATTGCATCGGTTAACCTTGTTCGGAAATTCCCTACAAGTTTGCGACCGCAGTCAAAGGTGAGTTTAAAGACCGTTTATTATCCCTGTCACCTCATCCACGGGAGGAAAGTTTGGGTGAAAGTGACAACCCAAGTGGGAAGCATGCACCGGAGTAGCCCTAGAGGGTCTGTGACGTGGAAAAAAAGGAAGCGGTAACTCCGCTATAAGCACTTTAGTAAGACGCTCTCTGATGGGTGAATATATACAAAATGGTTAGAAATTTGTGATTGAAATGGATTGCAAACCGACTGAACAATGCTGAAAGTGCTGCTGTTCGAAGTCTTTATTGTATCCTGAAATCTCTCTCCTCTTAAGAACGTGGTCTTTACCTGTTTAGAAGTGGTTATCGCACACTTGGAAGATATAATTTTGCTTTTATATGTTTGTGTTTTTGAGTTGATACGAGTTTAGTAGGCTTCTAAGTATGTGTTAGACATGGGTTTGGAATTCCTTTAACAGCCCAAGTTTTTTTCGTTTTTATGGGGAATGATTCGTCATAGCATTTATTTAATGTAGTTGTACGTAAAGTGTTTAGAATTTTTCGCTGATGTCAATATTCTCGCTGTATGTGAATGAAAAGTCAATTTCATTCATTTTGTTTGTGAACTTTAGTCTTGAATCTCACCATCTATTGTCTGGTATGTTCATTATTTTTTAGAGAATTTTGAGTGTTTGTTATACGGCAAGTTTTCAAACCATGGAATAATGATCGTGACATATCATCCTATTATGTAGGTTTAAGTCCCAATTATAGTCCCAGATTGATCTCATTAGCAGGAAGACTTCTAATTTCGACGTTCTTACCCATATCATTTGTTTGCACGAGTACGTAGCGTTTGCATATTTGACAAATCATTTGAAATCACACATTGAAAGAGAAGAGAGATCCGACGAGAGAGAGACGAGAGAGAGAGATGAGAGATCGAGAGGACGACGCAGAGAGAGAGACGAGAGAGAGAGAGAGTTTGCCGACGCGATTGATGCTTATAAGCGGAGAGTGAAAATCCACGAAAAGTCCTAACTACCTTATAAATAAAGAGCTGAATGTTGGGAAGTCAACTTGATTTGCGAGATATATTCCACATAAGGATGGATAACGCCCCGTATGTAAGAAAGCCGACACTAAGATGTCTAGACACAACTTTAAAAGCTATAGTCATAGTGGAGAGCAATAAATGTGGTTTCCAATCAATGTAACCACGAGAAAAGACAATACAAAATAATCAACCAAGGTTGAGTTTTGTGTTTTTTTACTGGAAGATGGTTAATCGCAACGTGTGAAGATACGTCGAGTAATGGATCTAAGAAACTGAGTTTTTGACGCATTGAAAAATAATTATACTATATATATATATTTACTAAACTTATTATTAATATATCAAATATAATATATATATATATAATAATAATATAATATATATATATAATATATATAATATAATATATATATACAAATGGGCATTAACGCAGTATTAAAGACAGCTTCATACTCCGTTAATTACCACATTTCCGTTAATTTAGTCGCTTAACTTTTGATAAGCTTTCGTAAGAAGTTTCCGACAAATAAATTAAACGGTTCTTAACACGAGGTATCAATAATTTCCCCTACAATCGTTAACCGTTAACCTTATTTAACAGGTTTATAAATATTTTCTAGCTATCAGATTTAAACTTGTATTTAGAAGTCGATTTCGATAGTAGCTTAAATTTTTTTTTTTCAAATATATTCCTAAGGCGCTCGCTTCTCCCAATGCCTCAAACTGTTTTATGTTTACGTCGTTATTATCCAGATTTATGTACTAGCAGTAACATGTCTTCA
Source organism: Trachelipus rathkii (assembly GCA_015478945.1). Taxonomy (NCBI): domain Eukaryota; kingdom Metazoa; phylum Arthropoda; class Malacostraca; order Isopoda; family Trachelipodidae; genus Trachelipus; species Trachelipus rathkii. Next base: position 120,695 of record JABUQX010008760.1, read on the forward strand.
TACACAGTTGAAATCTCTCTCACA
>JABUQX010008761.1:0-10000 GCA_015478945.1 Trachelipus rathkii
AAAAGAACTCGGGTTTTTGTCTTAAACTTTGCCTCAATGACCATAATAAAAACTCTATTGTATAAAATTTTTAGCTAAAGTAAATAAATGGCTCGCATTTTAAAAATAATAACTGCTATCATAAGAAGTAAATTCAAATTTCGACTCCCAATGAGATTTAAATCCTCTCTTTTATCAATAAAATATAATAAAATATATCTATAAAAAGAGTAAATAAAGGGAGTAGTATTGTTATAATAGATGATACAGATTACAAACTCAAAGATTTTGAATTGCTCGGTGAAAAAGGGACATATACGGTATTAAGATCTGACCTTTCGCAAAACTAAATATTTCCGAAGTTAAAGATATTCTAAGGGCAGGTTCCCTTATGATCTTGTCCCCAAATTTAAAGATAAGTCTCCCAACCTAGGGTAATTTAAGGAATTTCTAAGTTACACAAATCTAATATGGCCCTTAAGCCTATCATTTCAACGGTTGTTTGGTTGTCTTCTCAACTCGAATGATTTTATTGAAAAATTAAAAATAGATCCATTTTAAAATGAATTTTGTTTAGTTTTCACGTTGTTATATATATATATATATATATATATATATATATATATATATATATATATATATATATATATTTCTTTTTTTTATTATATATATATATATATATATATATATATATATATATATATATATATATATATATATATATATATTATATATATATATATATACAATAATATAGTAATATTCAGCTATCTTTCTTAACCTTAGCAATAGTAACCTTAATATATCTGTATATATATGTATATATATATATATATATATATATATATATATATATATATATATATATATATATATATATATATATATATATATATATATATATATATATATATATATATATAACTATGCTATATATAACAATATAATAATAATATATATATATATAACTTCTTCTTTAACTTCTGTAATAACCTTGTATATTTTCATCTTGTTTTATAATATATATATATATATATATACTGTTGGTGTATTTTATAAGAAAATTTTCGTTGCAAGCATGGGTTCCTTTTAGCCCAGTACTAAGCTGTTTGTATATGAAATTTTACGAGCACAGGTAGCTGCCAACTTGGCTAAATTTAAATTTTGGGCACTGTTTCATTATGTGGATAACGTTTTCTTCATAGTAATTATCATTTCTTGACAACGGTTAATCAATTGTCGCCCATCATAAAGTTTACATTTGAGGTGGAGGCCAAAAAATATTTCTTTCCTTGATTTTGAAATTACTGGGCACCTCTCTTAAATTTAAAAATTTACAAAAATATAGTAAGAGTTCTTCTTTTATTCATTATTTTTCATACCTAAAATATATTAAAAAGGATGTTATATTTGGAGAAATTTTAAGATATCTGGGATCCTAGGATCTTGCTTTTTTTTTAAATATAAAATTATAAAATATTTTTAATTACTTGAAAAAACAAGATTACACCCATACGTTTATATTGCATGTTTTAAGTAAAACAAAACAGATTTTCATTCTGGAAGAATTAATAAATCACCCCCTCATATTCCATGATTAGTGTCCCTTACTATAGAAATTTGGAACGCCTGAAATTTTGATTATTTAAAAAAGAAATATCTCATTTATTAACATTTTGAAAAAATATTAGCTACATTCTACTGAGGCTTTGGAAGTTTATTTAATTCCATGCAGCTGTTCTGAGAGTTTCTATATAGGTGTCTCTTAAAGAATTTTGATTTTGAGTCAATCGAAATTAATATTGTTTCCGCTCTTGTAACTTAAATAAGGCAACTTTTTATCATATTCCACACTTTAGATATATTATACGCATATTGAAATCGGTCACTTTTACATTCAGGAGCAACAACAAAGGAATATTGCAATCTGTGGAAATGGATATCATGAGCTTTTCTAAATATTTTAACAGAGTACCCTGCACATGCGCAATGGATACCGACGTAGCTGTGCTGTCTTCTTTTGTATTGAGACTATACAGATCTGTTTCTTATTTCCATGCTGCATATTAGACCCGAATGAGGCCCCAACAATTTGAGTCGATAGGTCATTTTTAGAACATTTTTAATGGTTTTAATGTTATATATATATATATATATATATATATATATATATATATATATAATAAATAATAATATATATAAATATATAATATTTTCTACTATCTTGCATATGCTATTATATTAATAATAATATAAATACATACTATGCCAATCGACATGCAGATGACTATATATGTAATATAATAATATAATAATAATATAATAATAATATATGTATAATATACTTATAATATACTTATACTTCTTCTAATAACAATAATATGTATATTTAATAATAATATAACTATATAATACTTAATACTTAATAATATGTAATAATATGTATATATATATGTATATATGTAATAATAATATATATAAGTAAATAAACTTATAAACAGGAACATCTTCTCCTATATATATGTATATGGATATATACATACTGTAATATATATGTAATATATATATATGCTATCTTACCAATTTAACCATGTATATATATATATATAATATATATACATAATATATATATATAATATATATATATATATGTATATATATATATATATTTGCTATAATAACAATATATAAATATATATATATATATATATATATATATATATATATATATATATATATATATATATATATATATATATATATATATATATATATATATATATATATATATATATATATATATTATCTGTTTTATATTATTATTTATTTTTATAATAATAATAAAATACAAGAGTACAATGAAAACATTTCCATGCTTTTGATCTTTGAATTAACTTTCAGACCTAAAAAAAAACTAATAAATTATGCAAAAATATAGTTTAACAATTATTACCCTAATGTGTAACAATTGCCAAAAATAATTTAAATTACAATAATCAATATATTTCTTATAAGTTCAAATTGAAGAAAGTCTACAAATTATGAGTAATACCAACATGGACATTAAATCCGAGTGGTTGAGTTATCAAAAATTAGTTAACTGGCAGGCATTATTATTACATCATGGTCAATGAAATATGTAAATTATGAATTATTTAAGCAGAATTAGCATTTAGTTTATAATCTCAATACATCTAAATATTGCGAATGTACATTACCTCAGATCATCTGTAAGTTTCAGATGATTTACAATATTGTGAGTGAAACATTAATTTTTCATTTGATTTGTATTTGTTAATACAACAATGTGTATGAATTGTTTGGGCAAATATTGAATCGATGTTGTACTAACTCCAATGAAGAAGAAAGTAATCGAGGCTCATAGCCACGCTTTTTCATTGACTCCACCTTTTAGCATTTGAAAACCTTTTAGAATAGATAGATACATAAGCTACAGATCAACGTGTTCTCTTACAACAAAGGGAGAGTTAGATCAGCGAGCACTCAATATCTCGCCGATCACTTCAAACTCTGTTTCCTTAATTACAGCTTCAATCACTCGAAATCATAAAATACCTATATACAGGATGTATCTGAATTACTTTTACAAACTTGGGACCGTAGTTGTGCTGACCTCAGCGAAGAAAGTTGCTAAAATAAAAAGTGTACTCTGAACCCATAAAAAAATACGGCGTTTTAAAGTTCGTAAAAAATAGAGAGTAATATGGTTATATAGTTGTAGTTAGTTCATAGGAGAGTGCTAGGTACTTCAGTAGAGTAATATTAATTATTTTTCTATACGTTATAATTTAGCTAGTTTTTAGCACTAGCTTACTCTGATTTTCTCTTTTTTTCTCCTTATTTTTATTGACACGTTAGAAATTTTAAGTTATTATCTTTGTTCCTGTTGCTTTTTTTTTTTATTTGAGTTTTGAACTTTTGCTTGTTTGGATAATAATAATTATAATTTTTATCCAAACGTAATTATCTAAATAATTATTTTAGTTTCTTTACTAATATTACTTGTGCGTGAGTTTGTGCTAGTGATTTTTTGTGTCTTAAATGGGATGGTTCCTTGTTATTGATTGCGGTGGGAGGGTTGGGCGTAGAAGTGGGTTTTCTATAGACATTGCAAATGTCCGTGACCTACGTGTAAATTTTGAATCTCTTGAATATCACCTCAATACCTCCCATCCAAACATTCTACTTTTGTCTGAAATCATCTAGCTAGGAATTTCTTCTTTAATAACCTAAATATCTCTAATTATAACACATTTTTCAATTTCCGTTGAATGGTGGGGTCTGGACATATAAAACATAACACTTTCGTATATTTTAAAAAATCTGAATCCCTTAATTTAGATTTCTATAAAGTAAAATCTGTCTTCTACTGACCATTATCTTTTGCCAATACTGCTACTGCTCCTAATGTGAAGATTTTCCAGTTTTTTTTAATACCTTAAATCGCTCGACGAGACTGTTACCCTCTTCTCGTCCAATTTTGATTAGTCTCTATTTGGGGGATTAACGATATTAACCAACTGAACTGGTTGGGTTTCTATCATAACTGGTACGGGTGGGTAAGAAGGCTAAATCATTCATTATTCCATTATATTTGAGAAGCTGAATAGGGACACTTGCACAATCACTATTTGCCCTCGTTATAAATTAACTATTTTCTCCTCCAATAAGTTACTGACCACAGTCTCGTGTAAGTATCTTTACATAAATTGAACTCCCTTTCTTAAAATATAAAACACTTTCTTTCTGCCAGCTCCATCTTTCTCTCTCTCTCTCTCTTCTTCTTCTCTCTCCTCTCTCTCTCTCTCTCTCTCTCTCTCTCTTCTCTCTTCTCTCTCTCATCTCTCTCTCTCTCTCTCTCTCTCTCTCTCTCTCTGGCACTTTAATCAAGAAAATTGATGGGCATTGGCTCTCTTCTTTGCTAATTACCATTTGAAAAGAAAGGATGAGCAAGTTCAATTTATCTTCATCTAATTTTTTCCTTCTCAGAATTCATGGTTCGATGGGCCTGTTCTCTTGCCCTTTAAAAGTAAAACAATGAGTAGTGGGAGTGGGAAAATTTTCCTTCTATCACTCTTAATAATTTTCATGCTGCTCATAATCGTTGCAAGGATACTATTTGACAAAATAAATGTACACTTCGTGAAATGGATGTGCGCAGACATTATCGAACAACTCTTGCGCATTTCAAACAGATACAAAAGACTGAAGAATGTGATATGAAACAATCTGTGGGACAAGGTTAATTGCAAGAACCTATAGACCGTTATATTTGCAGATGGTATTGAAAATTGCTTCTTCATGCAGCAAGTAACAGTGTCTAATATGGAGGCTACCGTGTACCAAATATATTACCTTGGAAATGGTCTCATATATATATATATATATATATATATATATATATATATATATATATATATATATATATATATATATATATATATATATATATATATATATATATATATATATATATATATATATATATATATATCAGTGGCGCTGTGAACGCGAAAACATGTGGGAGGCATTCAATATTATATATATATATATATATATATATATATATATATATATATATTATATAATCTATATATATTCTAAATATATATATATATATATATATATATATATATATATATATAAACCTTTTTTCGAAACCTTTAAAAGTGTGCAGTTATTACACTTTACGCATTGTTTATTTATAGTTTTAAAATCCTGCAAGTATTAATTCTATATAAGTGTAACTTTGTTCTTTCTACCAATAAGATTAAAGGTTGAACTAGATTCATTAAGACTGCCACCAAATAAAATGTACAATTGAAAATTGCGCTATATTAACTAAGCAAATCTTCGCTGTAAACTGATTCAAATTTTGAGTTGTTAGTCTACATTCCATCGATCAAAAAAGAGAATATACAGCCATCAAGATTTAAAACTTAAAAGACTAACCATAGTACAAAACCTTCTAAAAGGAAACCTCTTCATTTATCGGGGATTAGTAAGATTAAAGGTTAAACTTGATACATTAAGACTGCCACCAAATAAAATGTACAATTGAAAATTGCGCTATATTAACTAAGCAAATCTTCGCTGTAAACTAATTCAAATTTTGAGTTGTTAGTCTACATTCCATTCGATTAAAAAAGTGATATATAGCCATCAATATTTTAAAATTTAAAAGACTAATCATAGTACAAAACTTTCAAAAAAAAAAGAAAACCTCTTAATTTAAAGGGGATTTTGAGAATTTTAAATAATTAAATAAAGATTTTAATAGATAAATAAAGTTTTAACGGGTAAATTTTAAAAGAAAAATAAGAAAGGAGAAAAAGATAAAGTGTAGGTTAGATGTAAATTGATAATGTGTAGGTTTTAACCTTTTATTATTTTATTTTTTTATTTTGTATTGTCATTCGTATTTATTAATTATTTTCGTGTTTTAATATTTCAATAAAATATATATTTATAAATATAGGTGATTTTAAGGAATTTTAAATGATTGAATAAAGATTTTAATAGAAAAAAGTTTTTAACGGGTGTAAATTTTAAGAGAAAGAAAGGAGAGGGAGAGGGAGGGAGGAGGGGAGGGGGGAAGGGGTGTAGGAATAAATATAAATTATAGAGTGTGGGTTTTAACCTTTTATTTTATATTATCATTTTAACTTTTCTTGTTGTTATTGTTGTTGTTGTGGGTAAATTTGGGGAGCGGGGTGGTGGCCTTAGGTGTTGGGAGGTGCCTAGGGTGGGGAGTCCCATAAAGCGTGCAGCCTGAGTGAGTATATAATAAAGAAGGGAAAAGATGGGGAGGAGAGAGGTAATTAGGGTGGGATGTATGAACGTGAGGGGGGTAAACGAGGATTTGAAGAGGGAGGAAGTGGGGTTAATGTTTGAAGAAAAAAGGTTGGATGTGCTGGGGATAACTGAAACTAAGTTGAAGGGAAAGAGGGAGGTGGACTTTGGAAAATACAAGGGTGTGATATCAGGGGTGAACGAGAGAGTGAGGGCGAGGGAAGGGGTGGGAATAGTTATGAGGAAAGAGGTGTGGGATAAGGTAAGGTTGTGTAGTCAGGTGAGTTCGAGGATAATGTGGGTGAAAGTGAAATTTGGGGGGGAAATGTGGGTTTTTATATGCGCATATGCACCAGTGAATGGAGCGAGGGAGGAGGAGAGAGAAAGATTTTGGAGTGAGTTGAATGAGTGTTGGGAAAGTTTTGGGGTAAATGATAAAATTTGTCTATTGGGGAGATTTGAAGGGGGGGGGGGGAGGGGGGGGGGTGGGAAGAATAATAGGACCATTTGGGGTAGGGGAGAGGAATGTTAATGGAGAAAGTCTGTTAGAGTTGTGTGTTGAAAGAAGAATGATAGTGGGGAATACTTGGTTCAAAAAAAGTGAAAATCATAAGTATACATGGAAGAGTGAGATAACGGGGGGAGGGCGGTACTGGATTATGTGTGTGTAAATGGGAAGGATAGAGGAAGATTGCTAGATGTAAATGTATTTAGAGGGGCGGGGAGGGGGATATCGGATCACTATTTGGTGGTTGCTAGGATAAGGGTGGGAGGAGAGGTGATGGTTAGGGAAAGGGGAGAAAAGAGGAGAGTAGAAGTGATAAAGGTGGAAAAATTGGAGGAGATAGTGTGTAAGAGGGAGTTTAGGAGGGGTATGGAGGATAGGTGGAGAGACGTGAGAGGGACGGGAATTGGGGAGGTGGAGGGGGAGTGGATGAGATTTAAAGAGGCAGTATGTGAAGAGGCTAGAAGGGTATGTGAGTAAAAAGGGTGGGTGCAAGCAGAAGGAAAGGGAGTGATGGTGGAATGAGGAGGTGAAGGAGGTGGTGGAAAAGGAAAAAGGAGGCTTATGTGAAATGGTTGGGAAGTAGGAGAGAGGAAAGCTGGGAGGAATATAGAAGGGTTAGAGTGGAAGCAAAGAGGGCGGTGGAGAGGGCGAAGAGAAGAGCAAAAGATGAGTGGTGTAGAAAAGTGACGGAAAATTTTGAATCGGGGAGCAAGTTGTTCTGGAAAGAAGTTAATAAAAAAAGGAAGAAGAAGGAGGGGTTGGGGGAGAGGATCAAGGGAGGAGATGGGGAGTGGATAGGAGGGAGAGGAAAGGGTGAGGAAGAGGTGGGGGGAGTATTTTAGTGGATTATTGAATGAAGTGGGTGGGGGAGGGGAGGAAGATTTGCAAGAGGTGAGGTTGGGGAATGAATGGGGGAGGGAGGGGGAGGATGAAATACAAATGGAGGAAATTATTAGGGCCTTGAATAAAGGAAAAAAGGGAAGTCCGCAGGTCTGGATGGTGTGAGAATGGAAATGTTGCAGAAGGGAGGTATAGGGGTGGAGGAATGGCTGTATAGGTTATATAATATATGTTGGAGGAGTGGTGAGGTACCACAGGATTGGGAGGATGGTTGTTTGGTCCCCCTGTATAAGGGGAAGGGGGATAGGATGGAATGTGGGAATTATAGAGGTATATGTCTTTTAAGTGTGGTAGGGAAAGTGTATGGGAGAATACTGATTGAGAGAGTGAGAGGTTTAACGGAGGGGAGAATGGGGGAAGAGCAAGGAGGATTTAGGGAGGGAAGAGGGTGTGTGGACCAAGTGTTTACACTAAAGATGCTTGTGGAGAAAAGTATAGAGAGGAAAGGGAAAGTGTATGGGTGTTTTTTTAGATTTAGAGAAAGCATATGATAGAGTGAAGAGGGGTGAATTGTGGAGGGTGTTGGAGGAAAATGGAGTGGGGGGCAAATTAGGTAAAGGTATTAGGGCCTTTTATAGGAATAGTAGAATGTGTGTAAGAGTGTTAGGAGGGGAGAGTGAGATGTTTGGGGTGGTGAGAGGATTGAGGCAGGGGTGTGTAATGTCGCCGTGGCTTTTCAATTTGTTTATGGAGAGTGTTTGCAGAGGAATGGTGAGGGAGGGGAGGGGGGTGGAATTGATGAATGGGAATGATAGAAGGGAAGTGAACATGATACTGTTTGCGGACGATACTGCCCTTGTGGCGAAGAACGCGGAAGGGCTGAGGTATTTGGTGAGGGAGTTTGAGAGAATGTGTGAACAAAAGGGGCTTAAAATAAACCCAGGTAAGAGTAAAGTGTTAGTGTTTGAGGAAGAGGAAAGAGAGGAGGGGGAGGGGTCAGAGGTTAGAGTAGGGGGTGTAGTATTGGAAGAAGTAAAGATTTTTAGATATTTAGGGATGGACTTGGGTAAGGGGGGAGGGATGAAGGAGGAGATAGAACATAGAGTAGGAGAAGGAATGAGGGCTTTGAGTGGTCTGAGAGAATTATGGAAAGGGGGGGATTTATCACAGAAAGTTAAGATAAGTATGTTTGAAAAAATTTGTGTACCAGCGGTGTTGTATGGGTGTGAAACGTGGGGGTTGAATGCCAGGTCCAGGAAGAAGTTGGAAGTATTTGAGATGAAGGGGTTGAGAGCGGTTTGTGGGGTTAGCAGAAGGGAGAGGATTAGGAATAGGGTGGTGAGGGAGAGATGTGAATGGAGAAAGGGGTTGGTGGGAAGAGCGGAGAAGGGAATGTTAAGATGGTATGGGCATCTAGTGAGAATGGAGGAACAGAGAGTGGTTAGGAGAGTTTGGGAGGCGGAGGGGATAGGAAGGAGAGGAAGGGGGAGACCAAGAAGGAGGTGGATGGATGGAATAAAGGAGATGCTGGAGGAGGGAGGGATGAGGGAGGAAGAGGGTAGGGTGTTGGCGAGAGATAGAGTGGGGTGGAGGAGGTGGGTGAGGGCGAGATGAGAGGAAGTGTGAATGAGAGAGGCTGTACGTACCACTACCCCGCTCAAGCGGGAAAAAAGTGTAAGTAGAATAATAAATAATATATTAATATATATATATATATATAATATATATACTAATAATAATAATATATATATATATATATATATATATATATATATATATATATATATATATATATATATATATATATATATATATATATTTATAATCTGACTGTTTCCTTTATAAATCCTGTTCGATTCT
>JABUQX010008761.1:15000-21234 GCA_015478945.1 Trachelipus rathkii
GTTATCTTCTTTTGCGCTTTCATTTTAATAATTTATTCATGCTCTTTTAACAAAGCCTCTGCAAGTCAGTATGTTGTTCGAATTGAGGAGAGATAGCAATGGGATTTGGGGGAGGAAACGTAGTAACACTCCTGAAGAAGAGAGAAATAAATTACAGAAAATTAAACAAAAGTTGTCCCCCTATTAAATGTCAAAAGAGAAGTGACCAGAAGTAAATTCGTAGGTCAGCATTATGGACCTTTAATTCGATGACAACGCTGTTAGTAGTAGGGTACCCATTCCGTTCGAAATATGACCGCGACCTTTTTTTGACCCTTTTCTGACCGCGACCTTTTCTGAGCTCGAATTTTTACCTGACCTTGACCTTTTTGGCGTTTACCTTTTGGCCCTTGACCGTTTTTCGACAACCTTTTGGTCTTCCATGGGTCAATTTTGGCCCAAATTTTTACCTACCCTTGTCCTTTTTTTGAGAACCGTATTTTTTGAGAACCCTAATTTTTTGAGAACTGATTTTTTGAGAACCCTAATTTTTTTTGAGAACGCCTAAATTTTTTTGAGAACCCTAATTTTTTGGCAACCTAATTTTTTGGAACCCCAATTTTCTTTCGGCAACCCTGATTTTTGGCCCCCTAATTTTTCGGCACCCCTAAATTTTTAGCACCTCTTTCAGGAAGAAAGGGTGCGCCACGGTTTGCGGTCCCAGCAAACCGTTGTACGTATTACCCCCTATTTTACGCCCCCCCCTATTTTTTCGACCGTGGGCCATTTTTGCCCACGTAATTTTTGGGAAACCTTTAGGGCTTAGACCCTTTTTTGAATGTCGTTACCTTGTTTGAGACTGATATTTGGGCCTTGACCTTGCATATAACCATGGGTCATTTTTAGCCCACGGTAATTAATTTTTGGTCATCCGTGGGTCAATTTTGGCCCAACGGTAATTTTTGGTTCCCTTTGGTCTTCCCAGGGGTCAATTTTGACACGGTAATTTTTGGCTACCCCTTTGGTCTTCCATGGGTCATTTTTTGGCCCCACGGAAATTTTTGATCTTCCTTTAGGGGCGTAGCCCTATTTTTTTGATGTCTTTACCTTGTTTGACCATGATATTTCGGCTTTTACCCTGCCATATACCGTGGGTCAAATTTGACCCACGGTAATTTTTTGTCCTTCCTTTAGGGACTTAGCCCGTTTTTGATGTCTTTACCTTGTTTGACCATGATATTTAGCCTTTGACCTTACCATATACCATGGGTCATTTTTGACCCACGCTAACTTGATGGCTTTGATGGTTCCCAATCACCGTAAGGAGTATCTAGTGATGTTCTATTAGTGTTCTATGAGTATTAGATGAGTGCCAGGTGAGTGCCAGGTGAGTGCCAAGTGAGTGCCAATGAGTGCCAATGAGTGCCAAGTGAGTGCCAATGAGTGCCAAGTGAGTGCCACATAGTGCCAAGTGAGTGCCACATAGTGCCAACTGAGTGCCACTTTTTTCAAGCCTTTTCTAGCCTCCCCTGAGCCTAGAATAGCCCTAATATGGGTGTCTACCCCTAGGTAATAAGGTATGAGGAATCGATTGGTGTATATTACAAGCTGCTAGAATGCTTCCTACTATGAGTTAGTATTTTTATAACACTTATAAGCACTTACACTCTCCATAGACACTTACATTAAACCATATACACTTACACTCACACCCACACACACACACACACACACACACACACACACACACACACACACACACACACACACACACACACACACACACACACACAACAGATACACTTACACTTACACTACACACTCGATATTTGACGCCTCAAGCATTAATGCCTCAGCAATAATGCCTCAGCTTATGCCGGCAGCATTGATTGCCTCAGATTAATGCCTCAGCATTGATGCCTCAGCATTAATGCCTCAGCATTGATGCCTCAACTTTGAAGGTTCATCTTTGATGACTCATCTTTGATGAAGGCATCTTTGATACCATCTATATTGATGATTCATCTTTGATGAAATCATCTTTGATGTCTCATCTCTACCCCACATCATAGAACAGAGTTAATATTAATGTCTTCCCCCGTTCATAAGCTGCCCACCAGGGCGCAGTGTGCGCCCTCCGCGTGAAGGCTGACAACCCCGCACCAGCAGGTGCGACCCGCCGCGTTCCCGCCCGCCGCGTGCGCCCGCAGGCGCAATATTTCCGCGTACCCGCCCGCCGCGTGCGTCCGCAGACGCAATATTCCCGCGCGAATGAAAAATATATATACTATAAGTCATTCATTTTTATTTCATACTTAAACATTTCAAAGAATTTCTTTTCAAATATACTATGAGTCATTCATTTTTATTTCATACTTAAACATTTTTATTAAAAACATTTTCGCGAACCTAAAACTGTAACTCATTACAGACCTATTATTTAACACATATTTATTAACATTATTTTTTACTTAATACTTTTTACTTAATACTTTTTAATTTATAAATTTTTAAAAATTGTATGTAAGAAGAAAAAAATTCAGAGTGTCTGATATATAAACATTTTATTTTACTACAATTGTACGAAATTTTATTAAAAACATATACTTTACATACCTTAAAGCAGTAAAGCAGTAAAACAATAGAGGTGTTATTACCTAACACCTAGGGGATTAGTATGCCTTTGTTTTACTGCTTTACTGCTTTAACTTTCTGCTTTACTGCTTTAACTCATGTTTTACTGCTTTAACTTTCTGCTTTACTGCTTTAACTCATGTTTTACTGCTTTAACTCTCTGCTTTACTGTTTTAACTCTCTGCTTTACTGTTTTAACTCTCTGCTCATATGTTTAACTCATATATTTATTAACATTTGTTTCTTTATATTTTTTATTTTGTTTTTAATAACTTTTTATTTATTATTTCTATTTTTATTTTTGTTTTAATATTTTTTATTTTTAATTTGTAATGTAAGAATAAAAACACAGATTGTCTGATGTAAAATACATGTTTTTAATAAAATTGTACGAAATTTTATAAAACATATACTTTACATACCCTTAAAGCAGTAAAGCAGTAAAACAATAGAGGTGTTATTACTAACACCTAGGGGATTAGTATGCTTTAACTTTCTGCTTTACTGCTTTAACTTTCTGCTTTAACTTCTTAAACTCATGTTTTACTGCTTTAACTTTCTGCTTTAAACTGCTTTAACTTTTCACTGCTTTATCTCTTTAGACTTTCTGCTTAACTTGCTTTAACTTCTGCTTTAACTGTTTTACTCACATCTTCAAACTACTTTCGCCATATATATTTTATTAAAATTATGTTATTAATTACGTTGTTTGCAACATTATTTATTTTTATTTATTATTATTTTTATTTATTTTTTATTATTATTTTTTTATTTTTATTTTCTTATTTTTTTATTTTTATTTTATACTTATTTTAAATTTATTTTAATTTTATTTTTGTTTAATTCCACCTGTTCCTAATTTGATTAATAGTTTTATTTAATTTTTTTTATTTTTTTTTAAGCTTTTTTGAGCTTCTTTCTATTTTATTTTTATTTTTATTTACGTAAGTTTTAAAATTTAAAAGGCGATTGCAAGAATCTTAGACACACACCCACACCACACACACACACTACACTCATACACACACACACATTCACTATGACACTTATACAAACATTCACTATGACACTTATACACACGTTCACTATGACACTTATACACACATCACTATGACACTAATACGCCAAATTCACTATGTCACTTTTTGTACATTTTCCATAGACACGTTAGCATTTACACTTAGCACTTTCACACACAGATTTACCTTACACACGATCAGATTTACTTAACACTGCACATTTTTCAGATTTCTTACACTGCACATTTTTCACACAACACACACACACGCAGATTAACTTACACTTGCAACTACAGATTTTACTTTACACTCACACAACAGATTTACTTATAAACCACTCACATAGATTTCTTACACTCACACACAGATTTACTTACACTCACACACAGATTTACTTACTACACTCACACACAGATTTACTTACACTCACACAGATTTACTTACACTCACACACACAGATTTACTTACACACATGAAGAACACACATCACTTACACATATAACGTATAATTTATTAAAACATTTTATGTTTAATTAAACACCTACAATTATATTAATCATTCAAAATATAACTAAAATTATTTCAAAGTTTTTTAAAACATTTCTATAATAAATAAATCATTATTTCTTTGAACAAAGAATTTATATATTAACTGTTATACTTTTTGTTTTATAAATTTTTTATATACTATCAATGTTTTAAAAATAACTTTTACTAAAATTTTATGAAATTTTATTAAAAACATATATTTTACGTACCTTAAAGCAATAAATCAGCAAGGTTATCCCCTAGCACCCTCTACACCAAGCTATGTCACGTTTTGTTCTAGTGACTTACTGCTTTACATCATCTTTACCCATGTAATAAGTATAAAAATAACAAAATAAGTTCTTCTCTGCTAACATATCATGTATTTTATTAAAATCTTTCTAAGTTCTTATTTAAAAATAACAATTATTCACTTACATTTATATTATTCGCTCGATGTTAACTAAAAATATTTCAAAGTTTTTTAAATAATTCGGATTTTCTTTATTATTATTATTATTATCTATGTACATTGACAATCCATCACGAGAAAACACAACAACCCGCAATCCTTACAGATACGAAACTGACCTCTCTCTGTAAAATGTGTTGAAATAACTACTTTAGGTCTAAATTTAGGATAATCCTTTTTGTACCCCGGGGCGATTTAGGCCTAATTCCAGGTCAAAATATATTTCAAACTGACCTTTTTCTGTAAAATGTGGTGCAATAACTACGTTAGGCCTAAATTTAGGTATAAATTTAGGATAAACCTTTTTGTATCCCAGGCTGATTTAAGCCTAATACCAGGTCAAAAGGTAATTCCAGTATAGACAAGAATCGAGAATCAATGTTATTATTATTTTATAAATATATTTCAAACTGAAACATGCTGGATCGGTAAGATCCTTTAAGCAGGTAAGAAGGAAATGTTTACCTTTCTTGTGAGTGGACGGAGTAATCCTTATCTCTATATGACCTCGTATGTGATTGGTCGAGAATTATTTTATCGCTTTTAGGTATGAAAAACATGTTTTTTCATATCCTGAACCTTATCTGTGATTGGATGAAAATTATATTGGAGGATGCGTGTTTTAGATCCAAACTCATTTTAAAATCATACTCGTTTTGGCTCTTAAGCGGTGCACAAGTTCTCTGGTTTGTAATAAAAGTGCTCTATTTTCACTAAGTGTATATCATGAACCACCTTAACATGTATACCTCAATACAAGACATTATCCAGTGGGAAATCAAGATCCCAGGAAGTAGGGTTTCATTCTTATATAAAAGAAAACCCGATGGATTTGAATTTTTCAAGTGTGCTACCCAATCACCCTGTTATAATACCAAGCGTATTTTCATGAGTCCAGATGAATTACTTTGTATATGTAATCACACTGAAGAGTGGCTTACAGAATACTTTAAACCAAGCTCAGCTTTAAACTGGACCGAAACAGTTATTAGCCTGTGCGAAGAAACCAGCGATAAGCAACTTACTCTATCATTTTATAAACATCAAAACATAATCAGTTTGGAAGTTAGATTATGGGAGAGAAATAATGAAACATCAGTATTTGAACCTACATCATATGGATTCTACATTTCAGGCCTAGCGCAGATGAAATATATGTTAGAGGTACGTAAGCGCATGTTAATACAGCTGAAGAAGACATATGTGTTATCTAATTACGTAAACGTAGTTCATTACATGTTATACCAAGAATACTACGCATTTAAGAAAACCCTGATCGATGATCCTACGGTTATCATCGACCGCTTCCTAAGTTCTATAGACGTACAGAAATTCATTTATCTACTTAGAAAACAATGGCAAGAAAGTATTTATGCAGGTGACCCAGAATGTAAATATACTATGATATCTGAGCGGGAACTTTTTACGTATGTGTTAACTGAAGGTATTACTGAGACACGAAACTATATCATCGATAATGATATAAATGATTGGCATATCTGCAAAGATTTGGAGAATTTTAATATAAAATAATCATAAACATTATGTGTAAAATGTATGTAGAAGTATTATATTTAATGTTAACCTTATATATAAACCATT
>JABUQX010008762.1:5000-7500 GCA_015478945.1 Trachelipus rathkii
CAAAAGTGCTGATAACGATCGCTGTGGTGACAGTAAAAAGGTTACAGCCGATGTGGCGGTGAACGATCAAGTTTGTAATATCGACAACTTAATCTCTTACCAGGTTTATGACCGAATTAATGAAGTAAATTATTTAATCGATTCTGGGGCCTCTAAAAGCCTTCTGGCAGGAGGGGCTCGTGCAAATCACAGCCCCCCTGTCGGGTTTATGTATGCTGCTAATAATACAAAAATAGCTATTTATGATATTAAAAGCATTGAAATTGACTTAGGTCTTGGTAGGAAATATGTAGAGACATTCTATGTAGCAAATGTTGAAATGAATATCTTAGGCTTGTCATTTTTAAAGAAATATCAAATGGGGATCGATTTTAATAATGATTTACTGATAGATTCTGTTAAAAATAAAAATATTAAATTGATTCAAAATGGAAATTTTAATGTTAAGTATGCGCATGAAACCCTTCCCTCTTCTCTATCATTTCCTCCTCATCCTAATATTTTGCACGTGCCTTCTAGTCCTACTCCTTTTAATGAAATATTATTGCGATATAAAAGTTTATTTCTAAACCCATATTTACCTGAGAATCATTACATAAAATTAAAACAAATGGATAGGTGGGATGAAATTTTTGAAAAATATAAAAACAACAAAAATAAGAGAATGAGCACAGCATTGATAGGTGAGGGCGTTCAGGTAACTACCGATGGAAAGACCGCCTTTATACCTGAAAAAGTATTAATAGAGCTGGCTAACACCTATCCATACAAAGCGAAGGTCCGGGGACCCCCCATCTCTCTCAGACCCAGAAAAATTCCCCATAAGCTCTACTCACAAACCAGAGCAGAATTTGACAATCTTGTGGCCACTGGGGTGCTAAGACGATCCAACTCGCCCTGGTCCTTCCCCGTCAGCGTCCTTGAAAAGAGTGGAGGGCGTGTGAGACTTATATCAGACTTTAGAGAACTCGACAAAAGGGTTGAAGCCGAAACTTATGGTTTGCCACACCTCACCGATGCAATGTTTACATTGAAAGGAAGTAGGCTCTTCACTAAATTGGACCTGGTTCAATCATACTACGCCATACCATTACACCCAGACTCAGAGAAATACTTCACTATCACCTCTAACATGGGCTCATACAGCTACCGAAATCTCCCCATGGGTTACGTCTCCTCCCCATTCATTTTTCAAGCCTTCATTGATACTCTGTTGCAAGGAATCCCTAACACTCACGCTTATATGGATGACGTCCTCATTCACTCCCAAACAGAGGAAGAGTAAAAGATCCTGCTTGAAAAGGTCCTAAAAAGACTACAGTATTTCATCATTAGCGTCAATCCAAGTAAATGCCAAATAGGGCAAACAGAAATTGACTATCTGGGCTATACAATTGACAAGGATGGAATTAGGCCCAATGGAGATAAAATCAGTGAGATAATTGACACTCCAAAACCCAAAACTATCAAAGAATTACGAAGTTATCTGGGCAAGATTGGTTTTTAACGTTCTTCTGTAGCAGTTTTTTCAAATATTACAGCTCCTCTCTACGCCTTCTTAAAAGGAAAACCATACGGAAAACGTAGAATCAACTGGAATCCTGTCGCTGAAAAGGCTTTCAAGGACAGCAAGGAAGCCATCAAAAACGCAAATGCTCTGACTTATCCGAGTCCCTCAAGCCCTTTCGAAATCATCATCCACTCCACAGATACCGCGGCAGCAGCAGTCATCTTATCCACTACTGACGAAGAAGGTAAACCAATCGCCTTCTACAGTACCATTTTATCAGTGGTCGAGAGGAAATATAATTACTCCGGCAAGTTATTAGTGCTTTTAACTAAACTCCTGAAAAAATATGGATACCTTCTCGCTGATAGATCAATTAAAATATCTACACAGTCGAGAGATTTAATACACAAAAATACCTCTCTTGCAACCATTGCAAAAACTACAACTTACGTGAAATTAGAAGTCTGAACCTCATCTCGGCATATCAGGTCACTTGGAGTCTGATCACAAAGAAAACAAACCCACTTAGTGAATACTTGTTAATTAATGATGTAGATAATGAAACTGAAGAGGTTGCAAGTGCAGTTGAAGTAGATTGCATGGAAACAGATAAGGAGGCGGAGCTAGCTACGCCCCGCTTCCCTAGCGCTGTGATTGGCTCAGACGCGAGTGAGCTGACCAATCAGAGCGACACAAGAAATAAACAAACGGAAGATGTAGTAGACAAATTCCCAGACACATTCCATATTGAAACCCTTTCTCCACATTTAAAGAGACGATATGCCCAGGCCACAAGGAATGTGGCGCTTGTCGAGATCATAAATTCCAAAGAAAGGCAAACTGTTGGAAGTTTAAATGACCACAAAGGACATTCTACGAATATCACATATGAGAAACATTCGGAAGGTGAAACGAAAGGATTAAACGTAGAAAGGAGGTTAGAGATAGAGAAAGAGAACTTAGATAAATTTAATAATAATATAACTACAA
>JABUQX010008762.1:12500-17500 GCA_015478945.1 Trachelipus rathkii
AGGGTGTGTAAAAGAAGATGTTTGAAGGTAAACGCAGATAAGAGTAAGGTTATGGTTGTGAGTGAGGACAGTCCTCTGTGCGAAGTTATGTTAGATGGTGAGCAGCTGGAACAAGTGTCTGTTTTTAAATATTTAGGATATATGTTGGATGAAAAGGGAACGGATGATGCAGAGTGTAGTAGGAAAGTTGTGAATGGCAGGAGGGTGGCTAGTGCAATTAAATTGTTGGTGGATGTAAAGGGACTAAGTCTTGAGTGCGCTAGGGTCTTACATGAGGGTATGTTTTTTAATAATAATGATAATGTTGAAATATAATATACACCAATCAATAAATTGCTTAAGATACCGTAATTAATGTCAAATTGAAAAGCTAAAAGTAACGGAGTAACGACACTTCGCTACGTTTCCTTTCGTAGAAACGGAATAACGATAACGCAACTACTTTTTCCGAGTAAGGGAGTAACGATAACGAACTACTTTTTTTGAGTAACGATGCCTAACCTATATTTATTTTTTATATAAGAAGATTAAAAATATTAAACAAATATATATATATATATATATATATATATATATATATATATATATATATATATATATATATATATATATATATATATATATATATATATATATATATATATATATCTCCCGTAAGGAGTATTGATTTTTGTTGTGATGTTATACTCTTGGTGAATAACCTGGAACAAGAACCAATACTTGGGTGATTTCGTGCGTCCCTCTGGTCCCAGCACTAGTTAGTGCATTTGTCACGTACGAAATCTTTTAATCTTTTTTCTATGCCCTCGTTTTTCATTATGTCTATAAATTTCAATCCTCCTCCTCCATCACAGTTTCTATCTCTTTGTTTATTTTTTAATTTCCACCCATCAGTCACTTTAGGCCTTTAAGTACTTTGTACGCACTTTCCTTCTTGAAAAAGAGGATATCATCCCGTTTTTTCCCCTTTACAACCCCTTGGACCCTCATGTGCCTCTTCCCACATGCGTCTTCAGTTCACCTCACACTTCTTCCCCGTAGATGAGGGGACAGGTTAAAAACTGGGCCTTTTGTTCGCCTATGGCTAGGCCGCCAATTGTAGGGGACTCGAACTTTCGAGTTAGCCGTCGGAAGAGGCTGTTTTGTACTTTGGTGCATAATCTCGAGCTCTGGCGTGAAGTTTTGTAGGTTCCGTGCTGTACACGACGGGGGAAAGTAACCGACGTGGAGTTCCGGAAGGCTCTTCCGAGGCCACATCCACAGCCTACGGAGGGGTCCGGGAAGTTGTGTGAATCTCTGATTTGTGACCTATTGTGGAGAGAGGGACTATCCTCCCTTATGAAATATACGATTCTCCTGTCCATCCTGTAATTACTTTTATGTTTTATTGTTATAATGATCATTTATTGCGGAGAAGAAGTTTGTGGTTTAACTTCTATGGAAATGGCATGTAAAGATAATACGTTGTTAAATCAAGGCTTGCACAATTACCATCTGTTGAGCAATCCACCTGACCCCACCTCGGTTCTTCCAACTCCTAGACCAGCAGATGATTCCGCTTTTATTTCTTTTACTACACCTGAAGGTCCTCTACGTTACCCCAGCGATTCATCACCTGTTACACCTTCGACATCCAAGGTGCCCAAACGGTTGGGGCCATCCCAAAAAGGTACCCCCCGTCCTAGTCGTTCTCATTTGTTTACTCCATATGTTGATCCCCCTCTGGGAATGCCAGCTGATAAATCATTCCAGATATATTACTTATTGCGATCCACTACCTCCAAAGCTCTTACTGAGCAAAGAACCATTATTCTTAGCGATGCACTTGAAAAAGCTTTAAGAGTTGAAGCCCCCCTAGTCAAATTAATGAGAAATGGTGCCTCGTTCAAGTTACCCGGAATCAAAGACAACTTAACGTCTCTCGGAAACATCCCTCTTATTTCCCCACCCTGATAAAATATGAAACACATCCAAAGGCACAACTTATTCTTTAGAACAGAAAACGAAAATATTGCTGGGTTACGTGGCGAAATCTGGCAGCAGAAGTAGATTTTAAATTTCATAAAACATAGTTTTCATAGATTCTCCCCTCTTTTGGGACTCTCCTGATACCCCAAATCCTCGTTTACTGCTGACCTTCAGTCCCCTTTTTCTACCATCTAAGGTGAAAATAGGGTTTACAAGTATAGGGTTCATACATTTATTCTCCAACCCAGATGTTGCTTTAAATGTCAAAGGTTTGGTCATCCCGAAAATACTGTAGGGGACCGCATAACATATGCCCAGTCTGCGGAGAAGAATTTCACATTCCTTGTGAAAACACACCACACTGCAAAAATTGTGGAGGACCCCACAGTGCCTCTTCCTTAAAATGCCCGTCTTACCTGTTTGAACAGAAGGTTATGGAGTTATGCACCATACAAAAATTAATCAGGAGAAATGTCATTCACCACATTCAAAGACAAATAGTCTTGGCTAAGGCAGCGTAATTTTGTGTTATCATTGTAGCACTTCCCCCGCCTCCTCATGCTAATCCACCGGACGCAACTCTCACTCCAGTAGAACTCTTCCCCCAAATTCTAGCAAAACTCAAGCAGTTACTGTAACCTGCCCGCCTGCATTGCCTATACTACCGACTTCTCAAATAGTCCAAAGCAGCCCTTGATCCAATCTCCCGTTCAAAATACCATCAACAACCCTACACAGAGTACTAGTTTTCAATCAACTAACAATGAAACTAAGTTAGTTCACCATACACAAAGCTTGGAGAGCATTTCCTGCCAAGACACTTTGTCCCATACCCTCCCGATGAGTTTGCCAAACTCACGTAAGAGGCCTGCGTCTATTTCCCTAATCTGTCTCCCACCATTACTCAAATTCCTAAAAAAGATGTACCAGAAAACAAAGAAAAGATTAGTCACCAAGCTAAAGATTATTCCCTAAAATACAAAACAACCGAATTTTTAAAAGAAAACACATTGACCCCAGATGCAAAAATGCATCTCAAAAGGTCTATTCCTGAGACAAAAACAATGACTTCACTAAATTGTATCCAAACAATCACAGCTATCGAACAGCCCACCAAACAAACATCTGATAACTTGCAGGGTTATTCCAGCTCTTCTCCTCCTATAACCATTCTTCCGAATTTCCTACCTCAGCACTCCCTAAAGGATTCTATGCCTTAGCGGAAAATGGATCATAGTTCCCAAATGGAGCCTGATGTGACGACCCACTCTCTTTCTGCTTCTTGTGCTTCCGAGAGAGATAGTGGAGAAACTTCCAACGCAAAACGGCAAGCCGCCTAATCTGTGTTAGGGCGTTGAAAGAGGACCCAGGGTTCAATCTTATCAACATTGTCAAGTCTTCTTAAACTCACCATTCTAAAGACCTCACTGACGAAGTCTCTAGCGTTAGACCTCCGTAGTCCAACGAATCCATACTTGGATCCATATCGTAATGGCCAAACTTCTTTTACAAAAAAAAGCTCACTTTTTCGGTGTCGCTTCCATGGAAATATTCCATATTCTCACATCCATTTCTGAATGCTGCTTTGCTTGACAGTTACTGATAGTTCCATTCCTAACCATAAGCATTTTGGTTGCTCTTCCTACGCACCAATCAAGGCCACACAATAAATGGACTTGGTTGAAATCAATTATTTCACATTCATGGCGAAACCCTCTTACCAAACACCACTGAAAACTCCCACCCAAAAACGGTCTTACAACCCAATTTGTTGTAAGACTAGTTTCTATACAGATTTTTGCTTCTACCTCATATAGACCACGTTCAGCTTTTCAACCTAACGGAATCTACTTCCAACATCCCCCCCTAGAAAACATACAGACAAATTGTCTCAACAAGCCATCCTTATAACTTTATACAACATAACTGGCCAGCCTTCCTTCATGGAATTTGCCCGTGGCTACTATAATTTTTAAAGAATTTATTCAACTAATAAACATATGAACACCTACACCAAAGTGCAAATGTTTGCAGGAACTTCGACTAATGTTATCGCGATTTTCTTCCAACTGTCGATATAAATCGCCGCTACCTCTATACGAAGGGTGATAATGATGGGGATATGTAGAATAACTTATCTCATAATATGTCCCGTATTTTCCATTCCTTCTTCAAACAGCTTCATGCAGTGGCAGCTCGAATTTATGTCTGTCCACGACTCTATACAGTCTGGCTGATCTACTTGGCTCCGAGTGAGAGTTTACTAGGTCGACTTCGCTGATCATTTTAAGCAACCTCCCCACTCCGGTCGTTATACTAGGAGACTTTCAACCTTCCACCTTTATAGGACGCTCTCTCACCTCGTCTAAGTCTAAGATCCTTGTTGATCTCCTAACCCCCTTTTCCCTTGGATGCCTTAACACAGGACTCTCAACCTATGAACGTTTAGATACACTTCTTCTTGTATTGATATTTTCTTTTGCTCCCATTCTCTTTATGGATGGTTTTACGTTCCACTTGATCATTTATATGGCATTGATATTCCTCAATAGCCTTAAATGAATCTTGCACCGAGCCCATGTTTAAACCCAATTGCTAGCTGGCGATATGACCGAGCGAAGTGGACTCATTTTCAACAAACGCATAGTTATCCACTTTCTCCTTACAATAAGCGTTTCCGACTATTGATGAGCCTTTAGCTTCCTTCAACTCAAGTTATCATCACAGCAGCGGAATTGCATCCAGCAATCTTCGTAGGTTAATCATCTCCAACCACCTGGTATCCCATGAGTGGTGCCTAAACTAGCGAGGAAAAGAAAAAAACTCTATAGGCAGTACAAAAGGACCCGCAACCTAAGCATGATTATTTTTAATCGCAAAACACAAACAATAATTTCGAAACTTATGCTGACTGTCACCTCCACAATTCCCCTTCTTGTACAGAAATATCTCGCCCACAAACTCTTCCACCCATCAGTCTGCCGTTATGGGCTGATAAAACGATCGTCTGTCTCCAGCAGCTGTTTGTAGAT
>JABUQX010008762.1:30000-43300 GCA_015478945.1 Trachelipus rathkii
TGCTATGAGCAATGGAAGAAACATTGGAACCTCTGTGTAACCTCGCAAGGGTCATACTTTACTTTGAAGAAGATAACTTGTAATTTCAGGTAAGTCCAATACATAATTAAATACACATCAGTACACTTACTTTTGGGACATAATATTAATATATTATATATATATATATATATTATATATATATATATATATATATATATATATATATATATATATTAATCATATATATATATATATATATATATATATATATATATATATTATATATATATATATTATATTAAAATTTAGATCAAGGGTGCTTAAATGTAAGTTTTCTAAGTTTGCAGATGATTAAATGTAAGTTTTCTAAGTTTGCAGATGATACTAAAGATTCAAAATGATCTTGATAAACTTCTTAGGTCGACAGATAAGTGGCAAATAAATTTTAATAGTAAAAAGTGCAAGGTTCTTCATTTAGGTAACTCAAATAGAATATTTAACTACGATATGAATGGGGGATTGGCTTGAGTCTGTGGAACAAAACAAGATTTAGATGTGAAGTAATAGCAGTTGTCATTTATAACCTTACACAGTGTTTGGAAGCAAGGAATAAAGCTAATAAGATGTTAAGTAAATAATAAATCGCAATATGGTTTACAAAACTAACAAAGTTATAAGTAGCTGTATAATAGCTATTTTAGGTCAGTATTAGAGTATTGCGCACAAGTTTGGGCCCCTTATTTAAGAAAAGACCTAGGTATGCTGGAGAGAGTGTAAAGTAGTGCAACAAGGATGATTTCTGGCTTTGAGGGTAAGAGCTATGGGGAGAGGCTGAAGGAGTTAGGAATGTTTTCTTTAGAAAGGCGATTTCTCATTTCGTGCATTTTGTAGCTAATGGACCCATCTATGTATATTTCAAGTTTGAAGTCATTTCGAAAAAAATAGTAAAAGTTGAAAAGAACAATGTCAAAAACAAAGGTTTTGAAAAAATGAAAATTCTTAAAGAATGACTACAGACACAGAAAAACATTCGAAAACGACGTTTTAGAGGTCAGAAAAAGCTACAGTTTGCTTTTTTTTCCATCAAAATTGGCTGAAAATTAAGAATAATATGTTAAATTTAGGGTGGAGAAATTGGGCTCAGCCAAAAAAATATTGGACTCTGCCCTTTATTAAAGATATATATATATATATATATATATATATATATATATATATATATATATATATATATATATATATATATATAATATATATATATATTTTTTTTATATAATTAAATTATATATATAAAATATATATATATATATAACTATATCGTGGCGGCTCCTGCTTCGTTTGAATGTTTGTTAACGACTATTTTGTTTCCTTTACATTATTTTGTTTTTTAATTTTTATCATAATTTCTCACTTATCTCATATATAAATAATACTACTAAACTAGAGGCTATGGGTCATGGGAGGTGTTTATCACATTCCATGTGATATGTGCTGTGAGTCGTATTATGGAGAAACGTTGAAGTCCTTGAAAATCAGAATCGATCAACACAAGGGAGATGTCAGAAGAGGAAATCAAAGCAGTGCAGTTTTTGGACATATGACCCGTGAAGACCATGTTATGGATTGGGATGGAGCATGTTTTTTTATTTCGGTCCAAAGATAAAAACTTGAATCAGATGTTGGAATCATTTTTTATATCCACAAGAAATAATTTTAATTTGTCCGAAGTTTTTTTTAATTTTGATTCTACCACCAAATCTCTTTTAACCTTTAGGATTGGAGTCCCTCTTTAATATCGTCATGACAATGAACACTGCTATTCCGAACTCTACAGTCGCATATACCCCTCTCCATTGAGAAGGTCTCGTGTGACACGCATTTGTCCAACTCTCTAACCCCAGGTTTAGCAGTTATGTTCAATCTTACATTTACTCCACTGGTTAAATATTGAACACACTCCCTTATCTATTTTCCAAGTACCTTTAACTTGCATACTTTCAAACGCAAGGTATCGAGACCTTTCGGCTTTAAATTGGCTGACTTGGGATTTTCCTCCAACTCAAGTGGAATTTGGTAGGCCTTCGGCCTTTGTCCACCAGAGAATATATATATATATATATATAAATATATATATATATATATATTATATATAATTATATAATATATATATATATATATATATATATATTATATATATATATATATATATATATATATATATATATATATATATATATATTAAAAAATGTATATAAAAATTTTTTAAAACTTAACTGAATGCAATACCAAGAATTTAATAGTCAGTATGTTTGTCAAAAAAATAATCTTGGTTGAATAAACAAGAAATCATTAATGATATTAATTATCCAATTCATGAATTTCTAAATTTCAAAAGTATAGAAAAGAGAAAGCGTGAAACATAAAACACACTGACTATATTTTTCCTATGTTCTCACTAATTTACCTTTATTTTTGGGTAAAGTTCGATCATATGGTCAATCATCTTCCATCCAAGTCTTTTTCAGGGCTTCATAGTCATCTCCCCTCCTTTGGCATGGCTTGTCTTCCCATTTCTCAAACCAATCATAATTGCCATTGTTGTTTTCCCTACGAAATTTATTGTGCTGGTAGAGTTATATATAGTATATATATATATATATATATATAATATATATATATATATATTAATTTTATATTATATATATATATATATATATATATATATATATATATATATATATATATATATATATATATATATATATATATTGAAGCTCTGCAGGATATGATTGTTGATCATACAGAACTTCTTTTTTTTGAGGTTGTGAAACAAAGAAGCAAGTTGAGCATATAATTGCAGTTTTTACAAGAAGGTAGCCTGAAGCTTGAACCCCAGGTATCCACATAAAACAGTACAAAATGTTTTCAATAAAGAGATTATAACCCCTGCAGTGCTAAAGGTACGATACCCTAATCCAAATAGCGCGCCGGCCATCGAATGTGCCTACCTCTGCTCGATAGTCTAGTAGGAGCTTGGGATGGAGTCTGGGCAGGATTCCCTGTTTGCGATCGTGTGATCGGGCGAGTCGGAACGTCTGCATGTGTCGTAAGAGTAGCCCGAGGTGGAACTGGAGGTGAAGAATCCTGAGCCGGAGTGGAGGGAGGCAAGGGTGACGATGACCGTGCGGGTGGAGTCTGAGCCGGTCGTATTGGTGCTGGTGGCTGAGGAGGAGGAGGATAAGGAAGAGGATCAGGAAAAGGAAGAGCAGGAGGAGGAGGAGAAGAAGGAGGAAGAGATGCAGGAGGAGAAATAGGAACGTTAAAAGAACGAGTTGAAGGGGGAGAAATTGAAACAAAAGGTAAAGCGTCAGGGTCGAGAACAGGAAGAGGATTCGCCTCGAAGAAAGCAGGCTTAAGGCGGTCGATTGAAACGACTTCTGTACGTGTGGGACGTTGAATCGTAAAGAATTTCTCCTTCCTAAGTATCACTGGAAAAGGTCCATCGTACTTAGGTTGGAGAGCGGTGCGGTGGGAGTCATGTCGAACAAAGACATGAGTGCAAGAAGAAAGGTCCTTAGGGATATAGGAATGCACCTTGTGTGGACGAGAAGGAGTTGGTCTCCACGACGAAGCACAGCGCCTCAAGCGGGTAAGATAAGCAAGCGGGTCGGCTGTAGAAGGAGGAGAGGACTGTGAGAAGAAGTCACCGGGAAGACGAAGAGGAGAACCATACACTAAATCAGCAGCCGAACAGTGCAGATCCTCTTTAACAGCGGAACGAATGCCAAGCATTACGAAAGGGAGAGCGTCAGTCCAATTTTCCGGATTGGGCTGAGCTAGAAGAGAAGCCTTTAGCTGACGGTGGAAACGTTCAACAATGCCGTTCGCTTTTGGATTAAAAGAAGTCGTGTGAATCTTCTCTGAACCAAGAAGATTCATCAAATCTCTCCATAAGAAGGATTCAAAAGGTCTACCTTGGTCCGTTGTGACAGAAAGCGGCACACCAAAGCGCGAAATCCAATGAGCTAAGAAAGCTTTAGCTATGGATTCCGCGTTGGCGACAGAGAGAGGGATAGCCTCGGTCCAACGTGTGAACCGATCTATGCACGTAAGAATGTATTTCTTACCGCGGGAGGGAGGCAGAGGTCCAACGATGTCAATGTGGACACGTTCAAAGCGAGCACCAGGAGGTAAGAAAGTGCCTAGCGGGGACTTGGTGTGACGGTGGACCTTAGAACGCTGGCAGGGAAGACAAGTGCGACACCAAGTTGCTACGTCGGCATTCAAATCAGGCCACACAAATCGGGCAGCAACCAGTTTGCGTGAAGCCTCAATGCCAGGGTGGGAAAGCGAGTGAAGATTGAGGAAGACAGCCTTACGGAACGATGCAGGTACTAAAGGACGAGGAGAACCCTGAGAGACATCACACAGAAGTCTCTTCTCTATCCCAGGGAGTTGGAGCCACTCCAGCTTGAGAGAAGAGTCTTGTGGAAGTGCAGGATCCTCAGTAGTCTGGCACGTTGCCATAGCGTTGTAGTCGATGTTGGGTAAGGCTGAAATCGCGTCGATTTCAATGCGGGAGAGAGCGTCAGCAGTGAAGTTGTCGACACCTGAAATATGTCTGACATCAGTGGTGAACTGTGAGACATACTCAAGGTGACGAGCTTCTCGAGGAGAGTGCCGTTCGTTTCTGGAGACCATAGCGAAGGTAAGTGGTTTGTGGTCAGTGAGTATGTGGAACTCACGACCCTCCAGAAAGTAGCGGAAATGACGGACGGCGAGATACATCGCAAGTAACTCCCTCCCGAAAGCACTGTAGCGAGTCTCAGGAGGTTGCAACTTGCGAGAGAAAAAGGCGAGAGGAGACCACACTCCGTTCAGGTGCTGCTGGAGAACACCTCCGACAGCAAAATCGGAGGCATCTACCTGAACTCTGGTCGGAGCTGAGTCCTGGGGGTGGACTAAGAGTGTGACAGAAGCGAGTGCTTCTTTGGAAGCTTCAAAAGCAGCCGTAGCTTCGTCAGACCAGTCCACTTTTGTAGAACTGCCTCGGTGCTTGGGGCGGATGAGAGCGGTGAGGGGTCGAAGAATATCAGCGCCCGATTTGAGAAAACGATGATAGAAGTTAAGCATGCCGAGGTACTGACGAAGCTGCTTTTGATTGCCAGGCCTAGGGAAGGTGCGAATGGCCTCGACGCGCTCTGCAAGAGGACAAATGCCATCCGCTGAAACAGTGTGTCCTAGAAAAGTAAGAGAAGGGACACCAAAAACACACTTTGCCGGGCTGAGACGAATGCCACATTCATCCAACCTGGCAAAAACGGCACGTAGGTGTTGCTCATGCTCGGCAGGAGAAGAGGAAGCTATAAGGAGGTCATCGAGGTAAGCAAAGGCGAAAGGGAGACCTCTAAGAACGTCATCAATGAACCTCTGGAAAGTCTGCGCTGCATTCCTGAGACCGAAAGGCATGCGAGTATACTCGAAGAGGCCAAAAGGTGTAATGATGGCCGTCTTCGGTATGTCCTCTACTGCGACTGGGATCTGGTGGTACGCCCTGACAAGATCCAAATGTGAAAAGATGGTCTTACCGGCCAGATTCGAGGTGAAAGACTGGATGTGCGGGACCGGGTAGCGATCTGGTATCGTACAAGCGTTCAGAGCCCTAAAATCTCCCACAGGCCTCCAATCAGAAGCACCTTTAGGGACCATGTGGAGGGGGGAGGACCATGAACTCTTGGAAGGGCGGACGATACCAAGTTCGAGCATGTGCTCAAACTCCGCCTTGGCTGCCTTGAGCTTGTCAGGAGGCAGACGCCGAGCACGAGCGAAGGTGGGAGAGCCCGTCGTCTCTATATGCTGGCGCACAGAAGGTTCAACAGGTGAGGACGAAGAACAGGGAGTTCAACAGCGCCGGGAAATCTTTCTGCAGGATGGACAAGAAGGGGCAACAGCAGAGATGCCTTTAAGAACAGAAGCAACAACCGTACCTGCAGAAGATAGAGACGTGGAACCGTCAACTAATCTTCTGTTCTTCAAATCAACCATAAGGTCAAAATGAGACAGAAAATCTGCCCTTAAGATGGGCTGGGAGACGTCAGCCATCAAGAAAATTCAGGGGAACTGATGGGGGAGAGAAAGATCGACGGTGCACAAACGTTCACCATTTACAGGAATGCTACTGCCATTTGCTACGTAAAGAGCCCGGTTTGGAAGAGGAACAGCAGACTTCTGAGATGAATCTCGTGACACCAAAGAAAAATGAAGCTCCCGTATCGATTAAAAAGAAAAGATTGTAGACCTGTCGTACAAGCGCAGGACGTCCTGAGGCGAAGAAGAAGAACAAATGGATGAGTGCCCAGCTGGATCCACCGCCTCTATGGACCACTGGCTGGCTGGCTTCCCGCAAAAGAGCACGGGGAGTTGCACTTCTTTGCTTGCAGGCCAAACCGATGATGATAAAAACAATATCCATTCGGATATTGCTGAGGGCCTGGGATTGGGGAAGGGTCCGAGAAACGGCGTCCAGAGAAAGAACAATTGCGGAACGGGAATCTCTCTGTGACCGAAGCATGGCGGAGATGGACAGAAGTTCTGCCTTGACATCCGCCATGCCCTGCTCCAATGTAGAGAGAAGAGTTTAAATTGTGGAAAAACGGGAGGAAACAAGATCGGGAGGCACTATAGATAGCCGAAGGGTACGAAGGAGAGGAGGAAAACATCGGATAAGAAGAACAGCAGAAGGAGGAACTTTAGATGAGGAAACTGAAGAGACTGCAGAGGAGGGAGCAGAAGGGACATAGGAATAAGAAAGCGGAGAAGACGGATGGAACAAAGAGGAAGAAGGAAGAGTAGGTGCCAGAGCTGCGGGAGCAGGAGAAACCGCAAGAGAAGCAGAGACAGCTGAAACAGAGGAGGTAACAGGAACGGAGGTGCGCAAAAGACGATCCGCTCTCTCTCTCTCTATGCGACTTCCTGTAAGGAAAGAGCCGGATCTAAAGAAGCCAGGAAATACTGCAAATACCTGGGCATCTTTTGTAAAAAGAGAGTGCGGACAATGCCCGACTCCTGCGGTGTGGGAGGGCCACCCAGCAATGATAACATCTGCACCAGGAGATCAGAAGACTTCTGCTCGCCTATCAAGGTGTAACGAAGCTGTTCCTCGTACTTAGCCACTTGAGTGGGGCCAAGCGCAAGATTAAGAGCTCCCGAAGAGCGGTGTAGGGAGTAGTAGAGGCAGTTAGGGTCTGGAGAGAATCTCTAATGCTGAGTGAGACCTCTTCAGGAAGAAAGGGCAAGACACTTCCAAACTTTGTCTTTTCATCTCCTGCGGCATGCAAGATAGCATCTGCTAAGGCACCAAAGCCAGGTTGGTGAGAATATAAAGGGGAGAAGACGAACATGCCGAGAGGGGTCGGGAGAATCGTTGTCCGTCTCTACCATGACTAGGGCAGGTGAGTCAAGAAGTACAAAGGAAATAGTAGTGGAAAGGGGATAGGTGCAAGGAAAATATAAGGGAATCAGGAAAGGTAAGGGATGAGGGAAAGAAAAGACAACACCAATATGACCACACTTTTGAGAGCAAGTGTACAGGAACCACAGCACACAAGAATGTGGCTATACTGCGTATATTATCCAATGTATGTCGCGTGACAACCCAAATGGGAATAAGTGGAAGGTAATCCACATATACTTAAACATATATATATATATATATATATATATATATATATATATATATATATATATATATATATATATATATATATATATATATATATATATATATATATATATTTTATATATATATATATATATATATATATATATATATATTTATATATATATATATATATATATATATATATATATATATATATATATATATTATATATATATATATATATATATAGAGGCTATATATATAGATATATATATATATAGGCTATATATTTCAATATATATATATATATATATATATATATATATATATATATATATATATATATATATATATATATATATATATATATATATATATATATATATATATATATATATATATATATATATATATATATTATAATAAAATATGCCTTTAAAAAATATACTAAAATCTAAACAAAGAAAAGAATTACCAATATAATAAAATAATAATAATAATAATAATAATAATAATAATAATAATAATAATAATAATAATAATAATAATAATAATAATAATAATAATAATAATAATAATAAGGAAGATGATAAAGGTCCTGGTAAACAGACACAGAGGGCCTTCTTCTTCTTCAGGGGTAAAAGATGGGGTCCTGGGCCTATTGGAGAGGCCTATCTGAGAGGATATCCGGGCCTATTTTCGTTAGGCCTTTTTCACTCCTGTTGGTCACCACTTAAGACTGTTGCTTCTTAGAAGTTTTTTGGATGGTATTGAAAAATCAAACTCCAATATTAACTTGTATTTTTAACAGATATGCCAAAATAGAATCAAGAAAAGGGACCCCAAACTCTTGAAAACACAATACATTGTTCAGAAATTTGGTTAAAAAAATTCATACAATAACCATTTCTACACAATAAGTAATTAATGAAATATCGATAGTTACAAATATAACACAATTAATTATGTAAGCCGAGGCAGTGTCCTAGGACCATGAAGTATCCAAAATGAACCTATTAAATGCCTAGGTGAATTTTAGTGTTCATTTTGGCAAATAAAAAATAGGCGTGGATTTGTTTTTAGTAAATGATATTTCTATAATAATAAAACCCAGTTTATACTAACCTGGGTCTGCTAATATAATAAAAGCTAGCTAAAAGAAATAAAAAAAATTATGAATATAAAGAATATTTCACTATACACAAATCACTCCCGCTTCATGGGCCTATACGGCTTCGAATATTTCAAACTAATATTTATTAATAACCCTCATTTCACAAAAAAATTATTTTAACAAATCACGTACCACGTAATAGGAAATATTAAACTTGCCGTAAAAACTCCTTAACAATGCCTTAGACAAAAAACTTTAATGATAAACAAGGAGGCTAACATCGACATGCGCAGAGTCTCTCT
Source organism: Trachelipus rathkii (assembly GCA_015478945.1). Classification (NCBI taxonomy): domain Eukaryota; kingdom Metazoa; phylum Arthropoda; class Malacostraca; order Isopoda; family Trachelipodidae; genus Trachelipus; species Trachelipus rathkii. The sequence continues at coordinate 39,059 of JABUQX010008762.1, forward strand.
TTACAGCGCATCAATTGATAAATTATCAATATCATGTCAAAGTTTACCATATGATAATTACCAATGATATTTACCAATGATAATTATCATTGGTTGACTGGGACAGTCTAGATAGGCCTATATATTATTCTATTTTCTATTTATATGGTTGATTGACATTCTAGAGGGTTCATCAATTATTAATTTTTATTGGTTGACTGGGACAGTTCAAATAGACCTTGCTGCCTTGCAGACACTCTGTTTATTAGTTGATTGCACACTCTGCAGGGGAGACAGCTTCTAGTTACACCTGAATAATAATTAAGAATCTGTATTAACCTCTCTAGAATGTCCCAGTCTACCCATAATAAATAAGAATAATACTTAAGAAGCCGCATGGTCCTATTTAGACTGTCCCAGTCAACTAATAAAAATTAATAATTAAGAAGCCGCATTGGCCACTCTAGAATGTCCAAGTCAACCCATAATAAATAAGAATAATACTTAAGAAGCCGCATAAGCCTATCTAGACTCTAGACTGTCCCAGTCAACCAATAATAATATATATATAATTAATAATTAAAAATAATAATTAAGAAACCGCATTGACGCCTCTAGAATGTCCCAGTCAACTCATAATAAATAAGAATAATACTTAAGAAGCCGCATGGTCCTGTTTAGACTGTCCCAGTCAAGCAATAAAAATTAATAATTAAGAAGCCGCATTGGTCCCTCTAGAATGTCTCAGTCAACATAATAAATATCAAATAATAAATAAGAATAATACTTAAGAAGCCGCATGGGCCTATCTAGACTGCCCCAGTCAACCAATAATAATTAATAATTAAAAATAATAATTAAGAAGCTTCATTGACTCCTCTAGAATGTCCCAGTCAACTCATAATAAATAAGAATAATACTTAAGATTGAAGCCACATGGTCCTTTTTATTTTAGACTGTCCCAGTCAAATAATAAAAAATAATAATTAAGAAGCCGCATTGGCCCCTCTAGAATGTCCCACTCAACCCATAATAAATAATAAATAAGAAGCCAAAAATCTACCTCGTTGCTTTACGTTGCGCCCTCTCCAGCATATCTATGTCTTTTCTAATAATGGTGCTAAAATTGTAGACAATATTCAAATACTGCAGGCATAACATATCTATTATACGACATTATACAAAAATAATATATATAATTAGTCTGCATCTGGCATTAATTTTAATTTTTAACCCTAGGCACTAGCTCTGGGTTCAAAATTTTACAATGGAAACAATGAAACAGCAACACTAAAGAATGTTACAGACTTACGGGTTACAATGCCAATAGTTTGTTGAAAATTTAAAAAAAATATATATTAAAAACTTCATAATATATATAGTTTTATTTTAATTTTTTATTTCTATTGAAGTTAATAAATCACTTAAATATACAAAAAAATAAAATAAAAATATAAAAAAAATAAGAAAATCAATAAAATCAAAAAAATCATGATTTCTTTATAAAAAAATCGTTGGATTTTTTCATTTGATTTTTTCGTGCCATCCCTGGTATTTTGGCAAAACGATATTATTTTAATATTTATACAAAAATCATAGGAATATTGGAAAATATTTTATGGTGTAATATATATATATATTTTTTTTTAATTATATATATATATATATATATATATATATATTTATATATATATATTATATATATATATATATATATATATATATATATATATATATATATATATATATATATATATATATATATATATATATATATATATATATATATTTTATTGTGTCAATTATACACGAAGCAATATTTCTATTCTATTTTATTAATTTTAATGGTAAATTTATTTAATGCTAATTTGCCCTCGCTAAAAAAAGAACCCATCGCAAAGTTGGCATTTTCATCTTGGTCATAGAAGATTGTTTGGTGAGTTCGTGCTAAGCACAAGAGTATTCAGGGTCCTTCAGATCCATTTTCAATTTATATGATTAAGAGGTTATTGTCAATTCGGCTGCGTAAACCACAGGTGCAAGTGACATCGACTGGGGGCCTGTCTGCCATCGTTTTCAGCTAATAGTTTTCACAGTAAGTGTCGTTGTTATTTAAGCATCACAATATATATATATATATATATATATATATATATATATATATATATATATATATATATATATATATATATATATATATATATATATATATATATATAATTATATATATATAAATATATATATATATATATATATATATATATATATATATATATATATATATATATATATATATATATATATATATATATACTAACGGATCTTCGAGTAATTACTTAAAAAGCAAAACTAGCTCCAGGCAAATAAAAAAAAATTAAATACATATACTTTATTCTCCTTCATGTATTGATTACCATTAAAACAAATATATATATATATATATATATATATATATATATATATATATATATATATATATATATATATATATATATATATATATATATATATATATACCTGTATATATGTCTATTTGTATATTTGCATGTATAAATGTGTATATGTATATATAAATGTATACTATATACTAATGACTATATTAACTAGGATATATATATATATATATATATATATATATATATATATATATATATATATATATAAATATATATATATATATATATATATATATATATATATATATATATATATATATATATATATATATATATATATAATATGAAAGCATTAACACGCGTAGTATTTTGCAGGAACAAAATAATATTATTATTATTAATAATAATAATAAATAATAATAATAATAATAATAATAATAATAATAATAATAATAATAATAATAATAACAATAGTCTAAATGTTAAAAGGATATTGACATGGTGAAAGCACTCTTTACTTTACGATGAGTACATTTTCTGATTAATTTCTTAACATATAAAAAGAGAACTTTATACATTACTTAAAACTCTGCTAATCTCATACATGATTAACTTTTATTGATCAATTAAAAGAGTATAATTATCACAAAGCATAAAAATTAAACAAAAGAACGTGTTAATATGAAGTAAACTTTAAAACAATTTAGTTCTTTATGGTCTTTAAAAATGAGATTTACGAAGTCTAGAAATACTTCCTTCGAACAAACGGAAAATTATTTTCAAAACTTTCATATACTTTGAGCGTGGTTTTGAAAATGAAGATGAAAATCATAAAATGAAAACGGTAAACTTGTTGTATGCCCAAATGTATGAATTTCCTTGTTAGTTTTAAGCTCTGAATATCACGAGACTAAAATTGAAGGACAGAAGGTACTTATAAGATAAATCTGGCAAGATCTTTAAAGCTTATTTCATTTTTCTTATTGAAATATACAACATAAAAAAATGACCTACAAGATAATGACGATTTCAGGACGTTGCTAAAATAATAACTTTGGACTATTAATTTCTAATTTGCTGACGTATTGCTTCTTAGTACAATTGCCCCCATTTAAAAAAAAAAATTATTATAATTTAAAATTTTTAACAAAACTATATTGAAAGTTAAGATCCGACATGCTATAGAAAAGGGAACCAAATTCACCAGCTTAACGGAATACTCAGAAAAAGAAAAAAAAAAGATGCAAATCACTTGCAAGTTTCAACGAATAACAACAATAATAATTTTTTTTTGAGTAGGTGTACAGGGACACCAAAGCACGCAAAGAAAACAGTTATACCGTGATAGTTCATTAACAACAGGGAAAGTTTTTAAACTTAACTTAAATGGTTTGAAAGGGTTAACTCATTTAGAGAATGTTCAACCTATAAATGGTCCAAAAGGGTTAAATTTTATAGTGAATGTTCAATGCACGGAGAAAAGAAAAAAAATACTGTCACTACTAGTGTTGAGAGTTTGACAACATGTGAGCAAGGCGATTGCGGAGAGGAGAGGTAAAGCATATCGGGGAAAAACTTCAGTCTAACGGCAGAGATGACTTCGCAACTCAAATATATCGTCGATTGAATGAGGATGAAACAAACAGCTAAATGGAAATAACGGAGGAGCCCTTCTCTCGTCATGTGATAATGCGAAAACGGGCCAGAATTACATCCTGCAACTCACTATAAGGGGTTTTACGTTACGGAGCTTGGAGCCATTTGCATACTCTTCCCAACATGTCTGCCAGCAGGAGAACAAATCCTGTCTAATGTTCGAATAAAAGTCCGATGCTGGAAGGTGTCACAATCAAACGTCAGGTGGAAG
>JABUQX010008763.1:2500-5000 GCA_015478945.1 Trachelipus rathkii
CTGTTTCAATAACCTTTCCATTATGGGTTCTCTTTTCAAATTTAAAGATTCCTACCTCCGCTCTTGCAGTCTGATGTTGTCAATAATTACACTTGTTCTTGAGGTTCCACTATTAGGCGACTAAAGACTCGTGCGTGTGAGCAGGTAAGAGTCAGCCCAGAACGTTTGCCATCCTATCTTCTAAGCCTCCTTTTGCTATCCGTTCTCCTTCTCAAAAATACTATATAGTTCTATAATCCTAAATAATTTTCACATACTCTCAAGAAAATATCAACTAGATACTTTCATATCTTAGAGTCACTCTATATAAAACAACTGCAACCTACACTAAATTCGGATTCTTCTTCACATCCTCTATTGTAATCTTAATTTTTATTTTCCAACCTCACATCATAATAGTTAAACTCACAACCAAATAACTTTAAAATTATAATTAATATCCAACTAAACTTTCAGCCCTAAATTTCTCCTTTCTTCATTATACTCTACCGCACCGTTCTAATCACAAGTAAGTCTCTCTACTAAAGTGAACTTTTGTTTTTATTATTATTATTATTATTATTATTATTATTATTATTATTATTATTATTATTATTATTATTATTATTATTATTATTATTATTATTATTATTATTATTATTATTATTATTATTATTATCATTATTATTATTTTATTGTAACAAATTACTTGCTATATATAATGTTTGGTCTAACTATTATTATTATTATTATTATTATTATTATTATTATTATTATTATTATTATTATTATTATTATTATTATTATTATTATTATTATTATTATTATTATTATTATTATTATTTCAATTATATAATAAGTATGAGAAACAATTGAAAATTGTTTTGAAGAAAGCAAAAAAGAAATATTACAATAGTAAATTTAAAAATGTATATGAAGACCCAAAATCAACTTGGGGATTAATTAATGATCTAGTCAACAAAAGTAACTCAAAAAAAAGCAAAATAAATGAAATAAACAAAAACGGAGAAATATTAAAACAACAAAAAGAAATTGCCGATGAACTTAACAATTACTTCGTAAATAATGGCAAACTAAATGTACCAAACATGCCACTTAGGCATACCTCATTTGAAACCTATTTGGGAGACTACGGTTCTCTCTTTTCATTTGAAAATGTTACGGTCTCAGAAGTCAAAGCGATCATTACTGAACTACAAAATAAGAAATGTGATACTCATACCATTCCCAATCACATTTACAAAATCATAGCTGACATAATTGCCTCGCCCCTAAAAGATCTCTTTAACATCTCATTTAACAAGGGAATTTTCCCAGAAATCTTAAAAGTCTCACGTGTCACACCTGCACATAAAAAGGGTGATAAAACTGATCCTAAAAACTATAGACCGATTTCAATTACACATACCATTAGCAAAATACTCGAAAAACTAGTATTAAATCGAATAATAAATTATCTTAATACGAATAATATTATCAATGACTTTCAATTTGGTTTTAGAAAGAACAGATCAACAACTGAAGCCCTTGTTTGTTTGACTGAAAAAATATATGAAAATATAGAAAATAAAAATTCAACTGCACTTATATTATTGGATCTTACAAAAGCTTTTGATACAATAGATCATGATATACTACTTAACAAAATGAATAAGATGGGAATAAAGGGAAACACACTACAATGGTTTAAAACATATCTTAGTGGAAGATCTCAGTATGTGAAAATAGGTGAAACATGCTCTGAACCACTACAAACAACTTGCGGTGTTCCACAAGGATCTATTCTTGGCCCATTATTATTTACATTGTATACCAATGATGTATTTAATTCACACGACTCTTTCATGGTCTCATTTGCTGATGATATTTCAATATTAATAAAGGATAAAAATCCGGCTACACTATCACTAAAAGCAGCAGACGTCTTAAATAAGATCACAACATGGATAGATTCTAATAAACTTTCACTAAACTTGCAAAAAACGTCATACATCATAATAAGCAACAAAACTATAGCTGATAATTTCAACATAAAAATTAAAGGAGTTGACTTGAAAAGAGTCACAAATGCTAAAATACTTGGGGTAACGTTAGATGAAAAAATGACATTCAAAGAACATATCAACCAGCTAGTGAGTAAACTAGCGAAATATATGTATATACTAGTAAAATTGAAAAAATTCATTCCGTTATATATATTGAAGAAGATATACTATGCACATATACACCCACATCTATTATATTGTCTTCCAGTCTATGGCATAGCTAGCAAATCAGCTATTAATTCGGTTATTTTGATGCAAAAACGCTTCATCCGACTGTTAAGCCCAACTAAAAACTTCTATGAGCATACAGCACCTTTATTTAAAAAACTTAAAATGTTACAATTTGAAGACCTATTGAAGTTATCTCTATTAAAGGAACAGCACAAGATACTACAAAATAAGGCATGTAACTTCCTAATATCTAACTTTCATAATAACCAAATTCAAAGAGACAT
>JABUQX010008763.1:12500-15000 GCA_015478945.1 Trachelipus rathkii
ATATATATATATATATATATATATATATATATATATATATATATATATATATATATATATATATATATATATATATATATATATATATATATATTATATATATAGTTATATATATATATATATATATATATTACATATATATATATATATATATATATATATATTATATATGTTATATATATTATATGTTATAAGTATATATATATATATATAAATATATATATATATATATTTTATATATATATATATATATATATATATATATATATATATGTGTGTGTGTGTGTGTGTGTGTGTATGTGTGTCTGTGTTATAAACATCAGTGTGGACATGATACTGGTGTCCTTTCTGTCCTTTGAAATTCCAATTTCACGATGCAACTTTCATTTTTTCATTTAAGTTGTCTAATTAATGGTTTAAAATTAAATAATATCAGTGTGAAGCTTTACAAGGGACCTGATTATCATTGTGATTTTCATTAAGAGTTTATTTCTTCATATATTAACCTGTCACTGTTAACCTCTTCTTCTCTTTGATAATGTGAGGGTACTTTGAAATTTTATCATTTTGAAATATTATTTTTAACATAGGAAGATGATCTAATTTTCCCATCTAAATTTTTCAATTTTTACTGTACTTCGAAAAAATACTGTTTGACAAATGATTTAAAATAGTTTTTGGAAAGTGCATGTCACAATTATATCTTTCACTATTCTTCAAACATAAACCAAATATCAAAATATTCTTAAATAATACCAAGCTTTTATTAAAGTATATTTTTAAGAGCAAACTCCAAATAATTCGAATTAAAATATCAAAGACGCACCTTTCGAACCGGGGGACAAGACTTGATAATGAACAGAAGCTCCTCCAGCGCTTATGCCAAAGATTGTAATGCTATTTGAATCTCCTCCGAAGGATTCGATATTTTCTTTAACCCATTTTAGTGCCAATTGTTGATCTTTCAAACCCATATTCCCCGGCATGACAGAGTCCTCCGTTGATAAAAATCCTATCAGTGAAATTGTAAAAGTATATATATATATATATATATATATATATATATATAGAGGCAAGGTTGTTATGATGAGCATATATTATGTTATATATATATATATATGAGTTAGCAGTATATATGAGGTATATATATATATATATATATATATATAAATATATATATGTTATTATTATATGGTTATATATATATATATATATATATATATATATATATATATATATATATATATATATATATATATATATATATATATATATATATATATATATATGTATAGAATAGAATATAGTTATATATATATATATATATATATATATATATATATATATATATATATATATATATATATATATATGTGTGTATGGAGGGAGTGCCTGCAAGAGACCACCGCGACAGCCTCCTCCGTCCTGGAAGAGGCTGTTCAAAACTCTCTCGCACCCCCACCCACAAGAAATTGTGTGCTAACCGCTGCAGCACTTGCGCGCCGCCCCCTCAGCTTCTGGAGCAATCCCCCGGAAGAATCTTTCGAGATCATTACAGGACTCTTTATCACTCAACTACTTTGTTTCTCCTTTTTTTCTTACTCTGAGGTATACCTCTGGTCTTATGCCCCAGCCTTCCTCCTAAAAACAGGGGACATAGAAACAAATCCTGGACCTGGAACTTACCAATGTCCAATATGCAACAAAATAGTAAAAAGAAACTCCATACGCTGCAATAGATGTGAGCAGTAGTTACACAAACACTGCTCACCCTTCACCACCCTCCCCTCCCCCTCAAAACACAACTGGATTTGCTAAGTCTGCACCCCACCCAAACAATCCCCACAATACACAAAAGAAAACACAACATAAACATATTGCAATTCAACACAAACGGACTCCACAACAAAAACAAAGAAATAGAATCCTTTTTAAAACAACACAATATATACACATAGCCTTGATACAAGAAGCCCACCTACCGCAAACCTTCCAGAACAAAAAATTCTAAGATTACCATGCCATTGTCACTCCTCAAATCTCCCAAAATCATATTCTGCTAGCTCTTATATACAACTCACTACCATATACAAAACCACCTCTCAAACCACAACGTCATTAAATAACACCATCAAAATATAATTTTTCACAATAATGATAAACAAAAGGTTATACGACCTAATAAACATGCACATTCCCACCACAATTCACAACACTCCCTTAAAAACTACAAACCAAATCTCTCTGACATCACCCATCTCCCAAACCTCATAATGAAAGGTGACTTCAATGCTCATCATCCTGCATGGTACAACGCCAAGAAGCAGACCAGAGGAATAACATCACATCTAAACTTGAAAATTTAAACATCCTAAACAATGCAAACAGATACGCCAGAATTCCACCTCAATCAACCAAACTTATGAGTCACCAGACTCAACACCAAGCTCAATTAACTTGCATACAAAACTCAAATGATCAACACAAACAGATCTATACT
>JABUQX010008763.1:22500-25000 GCA_015478945.1 Trachelipus rathkii
TGACCCGTATGTCATGTCATATACCCCTTGCATCGGTGGCTGATTCGTCCTATTAGCATGGACAACGGCAAGATCACACAAGGCCATATGTGTCACCGAATCCAAACGACGGTGTAAATCAGACATTTGGATTGGGCAGCATACAGTTCCGACCTAAAACCAATTGAACATTGTGTGACATGTTGAAACTACGTTTGCGACAGCTACAACCACCGCCAGGAATCCTCCAGCCGCTGGAGCAGGCGGTGAGTTGCGTATGGGATCAGATTTCCATAGAGTACATTCGGCATCTCATTGAGACAGCAATGAAACGCGGTGATAAGCCGTATCTATGCAGAGTGTGGTCATACACCGTTATTGAGTAACACATCCACACACAACCCACTTCACCCTCGATAACATCCTGTTCCACATTGGAGGAAACGCATCAACCACATACAGGACCCATTCGCAGGGGGGCCCCCAAAGGGGATCCTGGGCTTCTAGACAATCTACCATATATAATGTGTTCCCGATCAAGTTATTTTGCCCATAATTAAGGTTAAACAGCGTTCTGGAATTTTCTTGCCCTAACCTGTTAACCGTCATATTGAGCTAGCGGTGATCCGGTATCCTTTACTAGCTAGTATTATATATCTATATATATATATATATATATATATATATATATATATATATATATATATATATATATATATATATATATATATATATATATATATATATGATATATATATATATGTATATTATATATATATTATATATATATATATATATTAATACCCTATTGTAAACATATATATATATATATATATATAGTAATATATATAATTATATATATTTATATATATAATATATATATATTATAATATATATATATATAATAATATATATATTATTATATAATATATATATATATATATATATATATATATATATATATATATATATATATATATATATATATATAACTTTTTCATTTCACGTTTTTTCCTTCTATTCCGTTTTTTTGTTTTTATTAAAAAAACATTCTTCATGCAGTTTTTAGTTTCAATTACTTTAAATATATACCCTTCTTACCAGGGATGGCACGAAAAAAATCAAATTAAAAAAATCAACTGATTTTTTTACTGATTTTTTATAAAGAAATCATGATTTTTTTGATTTTATTGATTTCGTTGATTTTTTTGAATTTTTTTTATTTTTTTATTTTTTTTTTTTTTTTTTTTTTTTTTTTTTTTTTTGTATATTTTATGTTGATTTAACTTCAATAGAAATAAAAAATTTAAATAAAACTATATATATTATGAAGTTTTTAATATATTTTTCAATATTCAACAAACTATTGGCATTGTAACCCGTAAGTCTGTAACATTCTTTTAGTTTGCTTTTTTATTGTTTTATTGTAAGTTTTTGAACCCAGAGCTAGGCTAAGGTAAAAATTGAATAATCAATGCCAGATGCAGACAAAATTATTATATATTGTTTTTTTTTTTATTAATGTCTTATAATAGATATGTTAGGCCAGTATTTGAATATTGTCTACAATATTTTAGCCCCCCTTATTAGAAAAGACATAGATATGCTGAGGAAGGGCGCAGTGTTAAAGCAACGAGGAGTAGAATTTTGGCTTTGAAGATAAGAATAGGCGTGAAAGTTGTCTAGATAGGCCCATGCGGCTTCTTAAGTATTATTTTTTATTTTTTATTTATTATGGGTTGACTTGGACATCTAGAGGGGGCCCAGTGCGGCATTCTCAATTTATTATTTTTTCATTGGTTGGACTTGGGACAGTCTTAAAAAAGCGACCATGCGGCTTTTAAGTATTATTTAGTTATTATGAGTTGACTGGACATTCTAGAGGGGTTCAATTGCTGCCTTCTTAATTATTATTTTTAATTTATTAATGTTTATTTATATTGAAGTCTGGATAGGCCCATGTGGCTTTTCATTAAATATTATTCTTAATTATTATTGATATTATTATTGAGTGACTGGGACCATTCTAGAGGGGCTAACTGCGGCTTCTTAATTAGTAATTTTTATTGGTTGGACTGGGACAGTCTAAAAAGGACCATGCGGCTTCTTAAGTATTATTCTTATTTATTATGAGTTGACTGGGACATTCTAGTGGCGTCAATGCGGTTTCTTAAATTATTATTCTTTAATATTAATTAAAAATTATTATGGGTTGACTGTCACAGTCAAGATAGGGCCATGCCGGCCTTCTTAAATATTATTGTTATGTTATTATTTTATTTATTTATTATGACTATAACTTGACTGGGACATTCTAGAGGGGCCTATGAGGCTTCTTTAATTATTAATTTTTAATGGTTGACTGGGACAGTCTAAAAATGACCAGCGTCTTCTTAAGTATTATTCTTTTTTATTATGAGTTGACTGCGACATTCTAGAGGGGGTCAAGCGGTTCTTAATTATTTATTTTAATTATTTGTTTTATTATATATATATTATAATATATATATATATATTATAT
>JABUQX010008763.1:30000-38666 GCA_015478945.1 Trachelipus rathkii
ATGCCTTTCGAATCGAAGAAAGACTTTATATTGGGGCATACAAGATTTTAATAATAAAGTGATTGAAAAATTTGCTCAATCAAAAGATAGAAGAGCGGACTTTCTTTTTAAAAAAATTGTAAAAGGTAAGTTACATAAACTTTTTTAAAATTATGTAAAGTTTTTAATTTTTCTAGATTAATTCTTTAGGTCATCCAATGCTCTCTTTTTTGAAACACACACACCCACACACGCGCGCAAAATAATAAACACACCTACACCACTCTCTCTTACTCAATAACAACACTCTCACTCACTCACATTATACCCTAATAATATATATATATATATATATATATATTATATATATATACTATATATATTATATATAATATATATATATATATATTTAATTATATAGTATATTATATTATAATATATATATAGTATATATATAGTTGTGTGTGTGTGTGTGAGTAATAATGCAAAATGCAACTAATACAATATTTTTTAGGGACGAGACCGGCGCCTGATATATATATATATATATATATATAATATTCGGAAAAATGCTTATACTCAATTAAAAATAAGCATTAATTTAAATTTTATTTTAATATAAAATTTTATTTTCTCTTTTAATAATGATATGTCTGTGTTTAGGAATAATTCACAGGATAAACTGTGAGTAACTATTAATTGTTTTAAGAAGACAACAAATAGAATTTAAGAAATTACTCACATCTCTCTCTCTCTCTCTCTCTCTCTCTCTCTCTCTCTCTCTCTCTCTCTCTCTCTTCTCTCCTCTCTCCTCAACATATATATATAGATATATATATATATATATATATATATATATATATATATAATATATATATATATATATTATATATATATATATATAATATATATATATATATATATATTATATATATATAACAACAATATTCATGAATCCGGCGAAAAAAATTGAGAAATTCCTTAGGCTTAGACGAAAACTATTGAGACATTCATCGAAGGTACTGCTGACTCAGCCTGTGCAATATATTCACGCGTGAACTCTAAGCATTCACAAAGAGCTAAGCAGTTTCATTACCCATCTACTTCTCAGGCCACATATATATAGAACATCTCTTAAAAGTAGAAAATTGACCTTTCCAATTGTGCAAAAACGTAGTTGAAGAAAAGCAATAGCAATCATGAGAGCCGGTTGTCTACTGATGGATTAAAATGTTAGAATGTTTTCAATTAAAGATCAATTGACCTGAATGTCATTATTATATGACTTAGACCACACGTTTCATACCAAAGACTTGCTTCGGCAAGAAATTTGATTGAAAGCGTTCATTTTTACTTAAATTAAACTTTCTCCATTTCATCACTTCACAAATTCCATCAAGCCTTTAATGTGATTTGGATGAAAGTACAAAAGAGAGAGAGCCGTTTCATTGGAATCTGAAAATCTCTCCTTCAAGGACAGGGTCTAATATTTGGTCGGGCTGAGCCAATTTTCACCCCCCCCCCTAAAATTGAACATAAAAACGGAATTTTCAGCCGATTTTTGACTACTATAAACACCAAACTGCAGCTTTTTTTTTGCCTGCTGATTTACGTTGATTTCCGGTGTTTTCTGTGTCTGTAGTCATTTTCAGATTTTCAATTTTTTCAAAAACCCATGTTTGACTTTTTCGTATCAACTTCCAGAATTTATTTTTCGAAATGACTTCAAACTGAAATATGCATTAGATGGGATTTATTACCTACAATAGTCACAATGTTTTTTTTCGATTTTTTTTGCCTTAGTCATGATTCAGCGTTGTCCAATTTTGCAAACGTTCTTTTTTTGATTTTAAAATGAAAAATGCGATAATTTTTTTCCTGTTTGGGCGAAGTGGATTGAAATTTTCAGGGCATAAAAAAGTCGGAAGGAGATGCACATTTTTTCTTCGCTAATTTCTTTGTTTATTATGCATTTGTTTGGATTTGGAGCATTTCTTGGAACAATTTTCTAAAAAAAATTTTTTTTGAAATTTTTAAAAAATTTTCTTTTGAGTATACAAAAAAATTATCTAAGTAAAAAAGATGCATCTCGCCCGATTATACAAGCCCTAAAAATTTGATGTTGATTGAATGAGTAGGAAAAAAATATATAATTTTTCATTTCCAAAAATTCAAATGTTAGAAATTTATTAAATAATATATAATATATATACTGTAATATTGATAAGATAACTTGCTCATCCTCTACACCTCACCGCAGTGTGATAGGCATTGATAAAAATAACCCCTTAGGTAATTTCACTCTAGGACCCAGGTTCAATCCCAGCAGAGTGAAATTACTTAAGGGGTTATTTTTATCAATATACTGTATTATATATACTGTGATAATAAATAATAAATAAATATATATATATATATATATATATATATATATATATATTATATATATATAATATATATATATATATATATATATATATATATATATATATATATATATATATATATATATATATATATATATATATATATATATAATATACTATATAAAGCGTGAGGCATTTAACACGTGTAAGCTTGCAGCCGTTAATTAACTCGGTTAAAATTTTCGTTAACTTTAACGCTTTCGTTAATTTCGAAAAAAAATTAACGGGTCTATTAACGAGTTAAATTTTCCCCTACATCCGTTAACCGTTTAACTTAAATTACGAGTTTATAAAATTTTCTTATCAGATTTTAAATTGTATTAGATTCGATAAGAGATAAACTTTTTTTCTTTCAAAATTTTCTAAACGCTCCTCTCAATGGCTTAAAATGTGTTTATATTTACTCGGTTATTATCCAGTTTAGTAATGTTTAACACAGGGTTGGAAAAAGCCCGAGTTTTGAGGGAATGTGCTTACGTGCTGACACCCCCCTCGGTTCAACTATATTCTCTATATCTTAATACTAGCACTTTCCCTCAGTGTTGGAAGCACGCACATGTCCAAACCCAACCTATTCCGAAAAAAGGATGCAGCTCTGATCCTATCTAACTACGCCCTATAGCTCTCACTTGTATCTATCTAAGATCTTTTGAAACCCTTCTCAACTCTCACTTCTTAGACCATCTGAAAACTCTCATTCTCGTCTTTCCGATCGCTAGTTACGGCTCTTTGGTGTTCAAGTCTACTTGGAATATTACTTTCCTATTTTAACCAATTTATGGTTTTCCGCTCTTAGAAACTACTGGCAGACTTGCGTAGTGGCACTTGACATATCCAAAGCATTTGACCGGGTATGGCACGCATCATTGCTCTCCAAGCTCCCCTCCTTTGGGTTCTTCTCTTTGCTACTTATGTCTAGCTTTCTTTTTCAAGTCGCTAAAAACATTCGGATATGGTTCATTGGAGCGACTGTCTTCTTTTTCTGTCAATAGTGGAGTTCCTCGGGTTTCTTCTATCTGCCTACTTCTATTTCCTACTTTTCTAATGATCTTCCTCAACGCTGACATCTAAACTCTATCACTCACAATGCCGATTGACTCGACCCTTCATTCTTCAACTTCATTTCAATTCTTCTCCTCTTTTACTATTAGAATTGCCTCTCGTCTTAATCTTTCCATTCTATTCCGCTGTAGATTAGAAATTTTGCGTGGGGGTCGTCTCAAACCTTGTGAAAATTCAATTCTTAAAAACCCAACTTCTACAAATCTCCCTCTCTAAAATACCTTTTAACGTTTCCGATCTCTTATTGACGGTTTCTTCTCTCTCCTGGATTGACAATATAAACATCCTTTGGCCTTAACATTAAAAAAAATGTCTTGGAAACCTCACATCACAACGGTTTGCTGGGGTGGACTCCAAAAGAAACTGGGAGTTCTTTTTAGACTGCGAGACTATTTTTCCTTCTTCTTTCAGTACTCCAGCATAACAAGGGTCTCATCCGGGCCTTGATAGATTACTGTTCTCATATCTGGGGGGCTCGGGTTTCACCCGGCTTTTTTGGACAGGGTTGAGTCAAAAGCCGAAAAGGCTTATAAAACTGTTATGTACCTTTCCAGTTCACTTTGAACTTCTATCTTATGCTCGGGCGTGTTGGTGCTTATCTCTTTTCTATAGAGGTATTGCAGCGGCAGGTGTTCGAGGGGAATTTACCACTCGCATACCACCACCTTTACTACGCCCTAGTAGCACAAGGGTTGCTGTATCTGCGCACGATTTTTGTGTAGATATTGGTAACCCAGGCTAGTTTGTCTGCCTTTGTTTCCTTTTTCCTTCCACCACTGTTCTTTGGAACTCTCTTCCATCTTCTGTGTTTCCTTGTTTCCGCTGAATTTAATCTCCCCCACCTTTAAAGCCTGCGTCTATGTTTATCTGCATAATTTGCGCTAGCGGATGAAAATTTGGCGTGGCTTGCAACATCCCCTCATTGAAAAGGGCCTGCCCGTGAGTGGGTGGTATAACTAAAAAAAAATTGAACAAAAAAAAAAAAAAAAAAAAAAAAAAAAAAAAAAAAAAACAAAAAAAAAAAAAGAAAAAGAATAAACTTAACTAATAACGTTAACTTCCGCTACATTCTTTAACGATAAACGCTTTAATGATTAACGCCGTTAATTTTTTTTTGTTAACGATTAAAAATTAACGACGTTAACTTTCTCATTAACGGTGCCCATTTTTGTATATATATAATATATATTAATACTATATATATATATATATATATATATAATATATATATTATATTAATATATATATATAATATATATTATATATATATGATATAGCCTATATATATATATATATATATATATATATATGATATACATGGGCGCCGTTATGGGGGGCAGGGTAGGGCCCATGGCCCCCCCCTAGGTTTTGAATCTCATGAGAAATTTCTTCAATTTTTTTTTTTAAAATCACATGGCTACACGATATATATATATATATATATATATATATATATATATATATATATATATATTGATAGTATATATATATATATATATATATATATATATATATATATAATATATATATATTTATATATATAGTATATATATATATATATATATATATTATATATATATATGATTATATATATAATATATATTATATATATATTATAGTTAGTTACAGTATATATATTATATATTATAGTTATATATATGTATATATATATACAATATATATATATATATATATATATATAATATATATATATACTATATATTATTATATATATTATATATATATAATATATATATTATATTATACATCGTTTTAAATTATTTTTTTATCTTGAGATACTTTGTGGCTGGAAATGTAGGGGAGGGCCATGCCTACCCTGGCCAGACTTGTAACGCCGCTCATGTATACCTCCATCCATGCATTCGTTGTTGCTCCAATCAGAGAATCGTAAAGACGTTTGAAAATAATTCTGAATTGTATGTATTTTTTTTTAAACCAGGCATTAAGAATTTAGATGCATAATAGCTTTTTATTTGCTCTACATCTTAATAGGAATTATACGATGATATATTGGGACTGTTAATGGGAAAAAAAATTTGCAAATAGTCCTGGGAAGAGAGGTAACTGCTTGTGTGCTTGAGAAGCCAAAAGAAGTAGTGGAGGTGGTTAAAAATATAATTATTATTTTAAAAAAAAGTAATACTGAAAAATATGGATAAGGTTATAATTAAAAAAGGGCCTTAGGAATTTGATAAAGTTATTCACTTGTGATTGAAAAAAAAACTACGAACCATTTAGTGCTGGTTCTAAGTAATTGTTGCATGTAATGTCAAGGGTATTGAATGCCAATCTTTTTATATGATATTAAATTTAGATAGTGTATGCTACTTGGGATATTGTGTAACCAAGAGGAAAATGTCCTGGATGTTGGAAATTACATAATTGAATCAATATTAAAAGATTTAAAGTTTGACTTATTAACAAAAACCGTACAAACCACCAATTATGTAAAATTTTAAAGATGCTAAAGAGGAAAAAACTCCTTTCCTTTATGAATGGCTAGATCTGCACAATTCTTGGCTAGCGTATTCTAAAATAATGAAAGGACCGTTTTGTAGATTGTGTGTCTTATATCAAAAGAGGTACCGTATATTTGGCTCACTTATCGTAACACCATTAAGAAAATATAAAAGACATGCATTCACATGCTAAAGGCCATGTAAATTCAGAATGGAATAAAGATCCCTCAATAGCAGCAAAGAATTTATATTATTTAGATTGTGGTAGCACAGCTTGGAATTTAAAACGAATATATAAATAAAGCGTGTTAGTGTAACTGAGCAACTGCATGTTGCATGAGCAATATATTTATTAAAAAAAATAGGCAAAATGGCACCTATAATGTCTACTTTACATATTATTGCACTTATGATGTCGCTATTAGAGGTAGCACTGCAGATACTGTCAATTTTTCCGATTTGCTCAAATTCAGAGTAAAAGCTGGAGATGTTGTTCTTGTGGAACATTAAATCAAGCGGAGCACAGGCTAAATAAACATCACATATAATTCAGGATGAACTTATTTATATTTATTTGTGGAAAGTGATACGTAATCAAATTGTGAATGAAGTAAACAATTGTAAATATTTCTCTCTTTTAGCAGACGAGGCAGCAGACATATCCAGAACAGAACAGCTATCGATTGGTGTTCGCTTCGTTGATAAGGATCTCAATGTACGTGAAGAATTTCTAGGCTTTACTCCTCTTAAAAAACTGAAAGCTGAAGATATTAAGAGCTACAGAGCTATAATGTCTACTACACGAGATAAATACAATTTAATATGAGTAAGCTTGTTGAACTTAGGTATGATGGGTGCTCCACCATGACTGGCAAAGAAAATGGAGTTCAAAAGTTAATAAGATATCGGTACCCTAAAGCCAAATATTTTTCATTGTTGTTCCTATCTTTCAACTTTAATAATTAATGACCTAAATACTGTTCCAGAATTTCGAAACACTAATTGAAATAGTAAAATAAATATTATAAAATTTTTTCCGTGAAAAAATGTCTCGCAGAAATTTGGTGGCTAATATATACTATTGTTATGCGAAACACGATGGTCTGCCAAGTACAAATCAACTAGGATATTTTAAGAAACATTTTAACCAAATAAAATTATCATTAGAAAATCTCTCATCCGATCCAGACATAACGCAAACCACACGAACTGCAACATGTCAGCTTTCATCAGCAGCAGGAAGTTCTGCATTTCTCATCTGTTTAATAATCTGACGAAATTATAGTTCATTATTGGAGCCATATAGGAAAATATATTCATCAAACTAAAGTATAAATTTGGCATGATGTTCATTGTCACAAGAAAAACTTTTAAAGATTTTAAAAACGATGGAAATGAAATAAACTGAACAGTCATAATTTTTAAAGGAATATTTTTTAAAAATCTAAGAATTTTTTCCAAGATTTTTTATTTCCAAGTGCAGTATCCAAAGGAAATCCAGCCTCAGGGACATCAAAAAGTTCTGCTGAGGATTGCTTCAGAGTTGCCCCATTTATACTTTTTCTTGATTCTCTCATTTCATCTCTGAGTTCAAATTTTCGGAACACAATATAACATCGACTTTTCCTTGCAATTTTGCACCCAGTTAGAACAAAGAAATTTAACCAAATCCGAATATTAAAAAAAATTTGAACTCAATTATAACTGAATATAATAAATAGAACCATTGCGTGAAAGCAAGAATCTTTGATTTAATTTCTGGACTGATTCAGATAAGGGAACAAATAGCATGAGAAAATGAGTTACAGCACATTTACTACAAAATCATTGCTAATTTTTCCCAACATCCACAAGCTATTACAAAGTACTTTCCACACATTCCATCAACTACTTTGACACCAATTGAAAGGTCCGTTTAGATACCTTAACGACGATGTATAAAACGTGGTAAGGTCAACTATTTCCAACCGAAGATTAAATGGGCTCCTGTTAACTAGGCATCGCGGGGGAAACGTTTCACGTCAAAAACATCAATTGATGGAAGATATTATAACTGATTTAAGAAAGAAAAAAAGAAAATATAAATTCAAGCACATGCTAAAAAGGAAACACTCTTTAATAAATAAGACTTCTTACTAGTTATACTCATTTTGAAATAAAAATTATTATAATTATTATGAAATATTATAAATATTATCTGTGTGAATTATCATTTTTATTATTCAACCTTTGAAACACACATGACTATATATATATAATATATATATTATATTATATATAATAATATATATATATATATTATAATATATATATATATAACATAAATATAATAGTATATATATAATATATATATAAATATATAATATATAATATAATATATATACTAAATATATAATATATATAATATATATATATATTCTAACTAATATATTTATATTAATATATTTATATATAATATATTATATATATATATAATTTATATATATATATTATATATATATATATATATATAATAAATATATATATATATATATATATATATAATATACTATATAATATAATATTATATATTATATAAATAATATATATATATATACTAATATAATTTTGGCCCCCCCCCTAAATGTTTGCCTTATAACGGCCGCCCATGCATTATATATAGATATATAATATATATAATATATATATATATATTTTAAAAAAAATTCATACCCAGCTC
>JABUQX010008764.1:0-20000 GCA_015478945.1 Trachelipus rathkii
CCAGAAAATTTGCAGCGAACGACGCGCATGAGAATAGATTATTATAAGTTTTAAACTTTCCTCATTTAAATCCAGATGATGCCAGAAAAAGAGATCCTTAAGTCTCATAATTGTATGCAAATATAAGGACCTCTTATATAGTTCGGTAACCACCCTTTAAACCAAAACACAATAGAGAATGAACTAATTATCACGTGTTGATGAATTGGTAAAGAGAGCGGACTAGATGCGGATACAATGTAGAAATTCTTAAAAGGAAAGCAAATAAAATTGAACTAATATATATATATATATATATATTTTATATATAGTATAATATAGAGAGACATTGTTTGTGAGTTGCCTCACTTTACCTGGGATCATATTCGGAAGTATGAGGTTTTCTAGCTTTCTCAAGTATATTTTTAAATTTGTTAAAAAATTGTTTCTAGTGTGTGTATGTTAAGTCTGTGAATTTATATGTGAAAGAGGAATTTTATGACAAAGTTTTTTTCCACCACTATTTATGACATTAATCATAAATTAATGTCTCCCAAGGTTGAATTTAATGCATAGAAGTATAAAAAGTTTTGTATAAACCAAGCGATAAAAAAGACCATGGTGATATAAAGAATGTTACAGCATATTTATTATCATTATACTTATATACTTATGCTTAATAATCTAGCCTATATATAATTATATATTAATAATATATATATATATTTATAATTATATAAATTAAATATTATATATATATTATATTAATTAATATATATTAATAATTAATTTATAATATAATATATATACTATATATATTATACTATAATATATATATTACTAATATCATATATACATTAATATATTATGATTGATATATTTCTTATATAATTTCACTGGTCGTCATTCTTAAGGGAAGAATCGACTAGATTGGTTGTATTTGAAATGGAATTAATTGAATTTAATTTATATAATTTTCTATTTGTTGTACTATAGCAAAATAGGTTATGCAGTAATAGGAATCTGGTTACAGTGATGATGTATTCGGGTAAATTTATTAGGTGTTGCATCTTAGAACACTTATTTAGATCACATTTCACTTTGCCGCGAGTGTAGTAAATTGATCTCCATATTCGATATAAGTTTATTTATGGTGAAACTTTATGTTAGAATCATAAAAATGATGAAAATTTATTTTTTTTATTTTTATTTAGTAAAAACAATTAGGCTATTTTATAATATGGATGAATAATGTACATAATTCTCTTGCATACTAACTCGACCATATAGCCCTTATTTATATGGCTCATTGATATGTCAAATGTTCTTATGCATATATTATATATTGTGTAACACTTTAAAATTGATAGAAACGTGAATATATACATCTGAAATAATTTTTATATTAATATATATATTAATAATATAGTATTATATATATATATATATAATAAATATATATCAATATAATAATATATATATATAATATATATTATAATATATATTATATATATATATATATATACTATATAATATATCATATAAATATATATATATATCAATATTAATTATAGACAATTGTATGCTTAATAATATCATATATATGATTCAAAATAGGACCTACATATAAATATTTTTTTTAGCTGATATATATTAATACGTCACTATATATATTATTAGTATATTATATATATATATATATAATATTAGTATATAAACATCCTAGTTGACTATATGGTACATTGTATTATATTAATATATAATAGACCATTACTTTACATACCTAAACCAATTGATATATATATAGAATATATATATATATCATATAATTTATATATAAGGCTATAATATATATATATCATATATATATATATATATATTTTAAGTGTTTATGATCACTTAATATTAATGTTACATGATTCTTTAATACCTATAGTAACTGCTATAGATAAATATTCATGGATGAGTTTTAGCAGAATATAATGCATTTTACTTCCATTAATTAGAGAGTTTTAAATAATTAATGATCTTCACTAATATTGAAGCATGTTATACATTAACGGAAGATTGAATTCAAGACAGAAATAGATTACACTAGTTGAAACAGATGCTTTTTAAAAGCTTTAAAAGTGACGTAAAAATTTAATGTGATGTGATGTGATGTGTTTGTCAGATTTGCTTTATGAACTCGGTAGTTATCAAAGTTTATAATCGTATTTCTTAATCACTCTATCAACTATTACGGTTTATTACCTAATATTATATATTTTATATTGAGACTTTGAAAGATAAAATTAAAATGGAGGGAAAAATGGTTTATAAATCTTATCTAACCGTGAGAAAAAAAATTAGTACGGGTAAAAGACTACACTAAATCGTTTAAAATATCTACATTGATAATAAATAATTAATATACATTAAATCAAAATATCTTTTTCATTAACGTAAGAATTCTGATATATAATTTTGAATAGGATAATGGGTCCCCTTCCCTCATGTCCACAAAATCAGTTATTCAAGAAATTTTATAATTTGAAGGCTGCACTTTATGTATAATTATTAATATTATTAACTTTACCTCTATATATAAACTCTTGGAAAGGTGTTAATAGTAATTATATAGTTTAGACTACTTTTGATCATTTCTTATACTATTCCTATATCAAAGTATACTAATAATATATATGAGCTTTTCTGGGATATTACATATCACATAGAACATGTGAGAATATGTATTATGATATTAAGTACTAGAACGAACGATAAAGTATCTAGTTAATTATCTGTATATATGTATTAAAAATACTTTTTTTTATCAACGATGTAACATTACAATCCAAAAAATTCTTCATAAGAAAAATAAGAACAAAAAGACAAAATAAATATTATAAACTAATGAAAATAAATAAAAATAAAGAACAATATTATTAAATAACGAGTTACTCAAATTTTATTAATTATAACCCTTCCACGATGACTAAGCTTCACCAATAAAAGGTGGTAAAGTTCAAACATTAAGTAAGTTATCTTCTAAAGACTTATATGTCTTTAAGTCAGCTTAATAACAACTTATATGTAAATTATTGCCAGCTCAAATATATAATAATTATAGTACAATTAAACATAAAATTGGAATCATAACAAATTATAAATATTAATAATACCTAAATCGGTACCTGTTCAGTTATTCTATCACTCAGTATAATTTATAAAATAGTAATTCAAAATAATCATTAATCACCACCTATAATATAATATATTATACTACGGTATAATAAAAGTAACTAAGAAGTAACTATGCGACTATAAAGTACGTTATCAAATACCTTAACAAACCTTAACAATATAACCTAACCTATAAATACCTGTATGTCTCACAAGTTACGTAAAAAAGTTAATTCAATAATTAAACTAAAACCCAATCCTAAATACTTATATAAAACTTAACCTAAGCGTACTTGTGTACATTATATATCAATATATATATAGTTTTATTCCAGTATAAGACGTAATATTCAACATAATATAACTATAACCCAAAACTGTTATAGATGCATTGATAGTATGTCTAATCCAATAATCCTTAGAGAATAGAGGACCTGGTGGCTTGGTCAGTCTTTTCAGATATAAAGTAATATCATCAATTTATATGATATACCCACTTAATGCCGATAACCGAAAGTAACTTGCCAACACACACATATCGTAAATTCTATTATAATCTCGCGTGAACTAGTTGCGAAAAAAGAGGTAAATTTTATATTAATTTCTCATTTCTATTATCTATTTGAGAAATTGGCTTTTAAGGATGAACAAAACAGTAATAGCACCGCCCTGTCAATGAAATCCGAGAAGACCACACGAATAGCCAACTAATAAGGTTCTACACTTATCCTTAACCTATACTTTCACAAATTATAAACCTTGACTTGCGTGAGTTATCTAGATTTCGCTGTAAAGGGAAGAAATAATGGCTAGTTCATATCCAATAAATAAACCTAAACCTTAACCTATTCAAATTACAAACTATACAACGTAAATTGAGGACATAAATGATTATGGGTATCTCACTTTATCACAAATATTGACCATCCATACATCTTCAATAAAATAAATTTACAATATTATCATGTAATGTTATATATCTGTGATAGTTTTTAATTTAGATATTTTGACTCACATTGATAGCATTTATGACCTGTCTTAAAGGAAATGCATGACTACCAGTAAATAAAGCATCATAAAAGTACACTTAAAACCTACCTTATCAAAATCATTTAGCACTTAAAAATATAATGCAATAAAGTACAGTTTATCTGGATCACTTCCTAAAATATTTGTGAATTTATTCATGTTTATTTATTATAACTATTTTTATTTGATTTTTAGTTATTTGGGAGTAGTGTATAAAATATCTAATAATTATTTTTATCCAACATTTTGAGGAATGATTCTGAGAAAGTATGTAAAATATCGTGACTAGAGAAAACTCTTGACGATATATACATAATATAAATAGATGGGGAATATTTATATAAATTACCCTAAAAATAATCATTATACTGATATTATTTATTCATCGCATTGTATCATTTCACAGAAAAATAACTTATCTTATTATTGACTCACGAAATCCTACATATTATATAATATATATATATAACGCCTATATTATATATATATATAAATTATATTTTAATATAATACAATAAAGGGTATTTAATATAAAAGTAAAAATATTACGAGATAAATAAAAATATTTCATGGTCTTCTCTGATCCAATACAAATAATAAAATCTATTTTCATTGTAGGTGCATGTATTCATTTCTTTATTATTAGCCCTATTATTTTTTATTATTGTATATATTATTTTATTTAGATATCATTTATCTTTATTTGAGTAATATATATGCATATACCTATATTTGTATTTTGAGCCAAATAGGTAAAGAGTTCTGAGAATTCAACGAGAGAAATAAAAAAAGTCTAAGAAAATAAAATGATAAATAAATAATTAAGTATATAATATCATAAATTTGGGGACAACCTTTTTTACTAATAGAACTATTGGATATTAAGTTATAATATACTATATATTACATACATAAAAATTTTATATTATATATAAATATTATAATAGAGGAGAGTTGTAAATAATATATCCTACATAAAAATACCAATTCTATTAATTACAATTAATCCCACTTATATAGAAATAATATATATTGTAAGACTTGTTATTGAGGAGTGGTTTTATGTTTAGCAAGGGTAAATTATTATTTTTTCTATATATACTTTTTTTCATAAAAATGAGAAACTTAATTATCACTGATTATGTGTTTATTCATAAGTAAATTTAATTGGGGAGGAGGCATTATTAAGTGTGAATAAAATATCATTGATACAAACATTATCTATGAGCTCACTTTATAGTAAAAATTAATAAATAAGTATAATATTATATTTTATTTTTATTATAGTAATAAACACGGTTTTACATATTATATCTAACAAAAATAATATAATAAAAATTTATAAATAGAAAAAAATGAAAAATAAAGAACAATTTAATTTAATATATTCAAATTTAATTATTATTTAAAATCCATTTTAAATGAATGGGTTTATTTATTGTTAAGTATATATTTTAGAAAAGGTTACTGCTAATAATATATATTTAAATACTATACATTGTTAGATTAAGCTACAAATAATATAATGTAAATAACTTAATTGAACTAAACATTAATTAAAATAAACCTATTAAATAATTATAAAACTATATATGTATATTTATATAAGTTTATTCCAGTAATATAAGTAATTCAAATAACTTTACCCAACCTAACTTTATATATATTACCTTAAATCTAACGTCTAAACCGGCTTGTCAAGTTTTCCAGTAAGACGAATTCCAATATACACCTTAAACCAAACTAACAATTATATATAAACCTATACCTACCACGGGTGTCAAGTATATTCAAGTAAATAAAGTAACTCTCAGTAGGGTCGAGTACAATAACAGGGGCAGGGGCCAATCTGCAGCACCTAAAATACTTTATATAAACATAATACCACTAAAATTTAAGTATCATAATCTGAGTCGGTAATAGACTATATGGAGAGGTCTAGCTATATCTCCATGATATATGTTACTATATAATTCAAATATACTTAACCAGAGACCTAGCTACAGTGTAAATCCAAATCTCGTAAGTAACCTAACTAATCCCTTCTAAATTTACCTGGTAGTACAAAATATTCTGCAAGTAATAACAGGTAATATGCAAATAAGCCACATTCATATACAAACCTACACACAGATATATTATGGAGGCTAAAGAACTTAGATATCTAACGGGGCGCGGTGTATCGATAGTCCCAAGAGGATTAGTTAGGAGGTGATTGTGGCGCATGTAACAATCAAACCAATCATCTATAAAAGTTCCAAAATTATCAGGACCCAACATTGCGAGCTAACCGGCTGTCAGTCTCTGCCGAGTAAAGAAAGTAATCCTACAAATTTATCTATGTAAACAACTTAACCCCATATCCTTAACTTATATATAACACTATACCTAATCGAGTCTTTGAGAGATATATCAGCTAACCAGAGATAGAGGAATTGTTATAAAATCATTAATGAAAACTTATCTATACCCCTATGACACATTACCTGTTATATATCACACCGTAAAAACACGCTAAACTCAACGTAATGACATAATGAATGTATATGGCCATATCCTTTTCGATATGAGACAATACAGATTAGGATGGATATAATACTAATTTCGTAAATATAAGGGGTGATATTGCATATGCGAAAGGTCCTTACGATATATATGAGATAAGAGTTACTCAGATTAGAGAAAGTCAGAATAGCCGGGCACTGGTGCTGCGAGCCAGCTCGACTGGGCGAGAGAGAGAGAGAGCGGCCAAATAAAATTCTTAAATTTCTTCCAATTTGCACTAAATAATACAAAACGTTCAAACCCAGCAATAGATGATATATATATATAATATATACAAAATAAGTATACAAGGTATTTTCTGACCCCATATATTAAATTATAGTCGATTATTATCTAATAGAGTGTTTTTCGGTTTTTATTTGAGATTATTTGTTTGATATTGTATAATTTTTTATATAATCATTTAATAAAATAAAAATCATTTTATTTTATTATCACCTATTTCCCTTTTTAAGGAGTTCGTAAGTATAAATCGACTCATAGTTATATAGACTTGAAACTTTGAAACCTATACAAAATAAGATGGTGGTTTCTATCGGATTTAACACAAATAATAGAAAGTGTATATAAATTACCTATAATATATATATATTATATATAGATTTAGTATTATTTTATATGAGAGGAAATATCAATACAAATACAATATTATTACAAGTTATATTTAGAATTAATCGAAAAATGCTTCTAAATCTGATGCCGTAACTGGTTTTTAATTAAAAAGAAATAAATGAGGTACGATAATAATTTCTGAAATATAGAATCCAATTGTAAATAAATCTAAGAGTTCAAACTTAATCTTTTAATAATAGAGGTACAATTAAGTTAATATTAATATAATTTAAGCAGTGAGAGAGAGATAATATCATAACATATATATACCTTATTTTTATTTATATTATTATATTTATATTTCGATACACGAATTCATTCAATTTATCATTATATATATAATATATATAATTCTATATATATATATATATATATGAGTCACAATAATAACAATTTGCTCACTCATGTAGGCTAATGGGAAAAAATTAAAAAAAATATTAAAATATCATAAAATAAAATTGGAAATTATATTTATATAATAATTCGCTTTCGAGTATATATACATCATAATAAATAATTATTATATATAATAAATAAGTAGGAGGTGTATAAACTAAATCGGCACCACGAATTCTTTTGTACCCTTGGACTCGCCCCCTCGAAAGAAATTTTCTAGATTGAGAGGTATGTGAGTAAGCATGTAGAAAATAATATGGAAATTTATTTTATCAACACATATTTTTATTAAAAATAGTAAAAATATAATATGTATTATAATATAGAATATAAAGTTGATATATAAAAAAATTAATATATATATAATTTTATTTCTATCTATAATACTAATAATACTATATATATATGATTAATAATATATATATTAAATAAATATTAATATATATATTATATATATATATTTATATATAATATATAATATATATAAATTAAAATACTATTATTTATATATATATATATATTATTAATCACAGATGGGAGGTGGAGCTATATGGATACGGGAGTGACTGGAAGACAGAAAATATTTTTGATTCATTATATGAAAATATAATATTTACATATTATATAATTATTGATATTTTGTATTATTATTCAATTAATTTATTAAACAACATATATGATAAAGAGATCATATATGCGCTTCCTAATAAGCAATATTCCTTGTCTCATAATACACTTAACTCACGCCTCTTTTTCAGCCAATTATGTAAATGCCATTTCCTCACAAAAGGAAGAAGTTTTGACATGTGCCTCTAAGTAACCGTGTAATGAATTCACAATAGCAATTTTTTCAGTTTAAGAAAATTTAAAACACTATTTCTTTTAGTATATATGTATTCGAATAAATGTGAACAAGAAAAGGTCCTCTCTCTATCTCTATTCTCTGGACTTTTTAATTTGTTGAATGAAAGAGAAGTACTCGGCCGTATCCAGGGGGGGCGCAGGGGGCGCCCCCTATGGCTCCCCCGAAAATTTTTAGACACTAAGCACAATAAAATCTTTATCATAATCTGTTAATATATAATAATATAAATATAATAAGGTGTGTGCAAATAAGATTAATTTATTTATATATAAACGTCGCTGTCAGGAACAAATCTCGTAAGTCCTTTAGTTAAAACTAACTTGAAGCCATCAGCGAGAAAATGCAACATTAGATTTCAGCAGAATTTTTTGAAGAATTGAATGTATAGCGTAATGCAGAGGCTGGGTTTTTTGAAATTTGCATGTATACTATATGTAAATTAAACTAAGTTTATGCCAAAAAATACAGACGCCAACATTGATACTTATATAAATAATAAAGAAATTATCAATACAAATTTAATTAATTTAATAATTGTATTACTTTCCTAATTTTATTAAACACATTTTAAATAAAATCTATTGATAACATTAGTAAAGATAATAAGAGTAATATTATTAATAAATTCATTAAATGTATAAAAACTTATAAATTATCGGTCTTCACAGTTGCTATAACTTTGGCTCTATAAGCCTCCTGAACCATGAATCGATGAAGAGAGGAAGACCGAGTAGTATTAATCCTGGTCCATTGGGCCCCTCAGTGATCCTGTCTCTGAGAGAGGATGAAAAAGAGAAATTCTTTCCCATGCTAAGTGTAACAAATCCTAACAAGGTATAGATCTTACGGAAAGCAATAAAAATAATGAACAGATTAGTTATATATGCCGCAAAACAATGAGCCGACTATATGAAATAGGTCGGACTCCACCAAAACACTGTTCAATGGAGTAGGGTATTCGCAACAACCACCAATAAAGACAGACATCATATTAGATGATGATAATATTAAATAATATAATTTTAGTAATTTGTGTCGAATATATCATATAATTAATTAATTAATAAATAATAATAATAATTAATATAATTATATAAATTAAAATAATATTTAATTAATATATAATTAAATTAAAAAATGAAAATGAAATAAAATGAATTCACGCACCGCACCCCGTTCGTCGTCAAACAATAATGAAGATGAAAGATGTAAAAGAAAAAATGAATATAATGAAATAAGAGAAGAGAAATTGAAAACTGCGAAAAATGAAAGAAAGTCCGAAAATGACGCATGATCTAAATGGAAAATGTACTGATATAATGAAAATTAGTGAAAATTAAAAAATATAAATAAGAAAACAATGCAGAATCAAAATGTAATATTATAAAATAGTATTAATAAAAAATAAAATAAAAATAAAAAAAAAATTAAAAATAAAATAATATAAATAATAAAAGATAATATATAAAAATTCTAATTGAATGATAAATTTATAATTATAAATACAAAAATAATAATTAAACGAATAGTATAGTAAATAAATAATATAATTAAATAATAACAAAATTATAAATAAATTAAATTAATTACTATATTAAATTATATAATAATAATAATAATAATATATATAAAATAAATAATTAAAAGTATGTTGGCCTTAATAATAACTAAGGTATGAGAGATCAAAATCCAACTACCTATATATATATATATAAAACTAAAAACTACGTTTTTCCGTGATGTTAAATATAATGTATTATAATATGAATATGTAACATTAAATAGTATAAAAAAAAATTAATAAAATAAACTATACAATATATAATAAAATCTAATATAAATTATAAAGAATATATACTTAAATCAAGATATTAATAATAGTAGTTATATTTAATACCAATAGTAATAAATATATAATATGAAATAAAAAATAAAATATATATATATGCAACAATAATGAAAATATACATATAATATAGAAGAAAAACTAAGTTATTAAATATAATCATAAATATAAAAAAAATAAATATTGTCATTTACATATATTATATATATATATATATAGGAATGTTTCACTTACATATAAATATAAAGATACATAAAAAAATGAAAATAAAAATCATCATGAAATACAAATATACTTATACTAAAAATAATAATAATGAAGAATTAAAAAAAAAAACCTAAACGTAGCGGTCTATTTAGGAAAAAAAAGTACCTAACATAGCTCTTCACAAAGTTGTTAAAACTCGAGCATATAGACTTTTCATATTATATTCTGATTCACCATTACCAGAATTAATAGTATATATTCAGTCATTATATCAGTGTTCTATATGCTCTGGCTCACCGTTCGATGCTGTTCAAGAGATATGTTTGTAGTATGTGTCACGGATATAATATATAAAATAGTTATAATAATATATATATACATACTAAGAGATAAAAGTTCTGTTGTAGAATATAATTAAAATCTCATTCTTCATTTTATAAATATGTACTAAGTATAATGAAAACTAAATATACGAAAGTGTATTCTCGGGTGGTAGTAGAGCGACACTAAATTTTTTTTTTATTTATACATTATTAAATATAGCAGGGTCAGAGGACGATTTTTTATTTGTTGAGAAGAGGCTGTACTTTTTTTCGCTAATAGACTAATCATATGAATATACAGATAGTCAGTAACAGGAAACACATTACCATACGGTCTATCACAGAGTGTAACTGAAGCGAATCCTCAGTACCACACTCTGCAGAACAGAAATATTATTCATTCGAATAACGGAGACTTTCAACACTTGAGATTTTCATTTAATAATAATATATAAAAGATAAACTAAAAAGAAAAGATAAATTTATACCTAATAAGCAACATATCACAAGATCTAAATACATCACGGCTGGCTCTTTCCGCAAAATTGAAGAGTGTCTCAATTTATCACACAGATTATGGAAGAGAGTTTGAGGAACACACTGTGTGTCCCTAACCTAATGTTATTTTATTCATAAAATTCAAGGAAGAGTAGATCTTCTCACGATCGTTTTGTAATGAAAATTTATACATCTTATTTTCAACTCTTATTTTTTATTGGGATGTTAGATTTATAAATACCATAATAAGGCGATTTTATATGAGGAATACGGAGAAATGGGATGAGAGAATTAGACAACACATCCACTATGGAGACTAAAAATACTTTCAACCAGAAAAAAAAAAGGTCCTCTCGAGTCTAAAATACAATCTATTTTTCATATCGAAGTCTTACTCCCATTATTGTGAACCAGGATTACTCTTATTCCGGTTGTCGCTGGGCGGTGACAGAGTGGCGCGGTCGCCCCCGAATCGAGAGTGAGCGTACATAAGGAGTTTATGGGAGTATCCAACGTTCCACCAAGACGCTACGATACCAACAGTAGATAAGGTACCTGAAAAAAGATATCGAGATATATATACTATATATATTATATACTATAATATATTAAAGACTTTTAATAATATATTTATTTATCAATCTTCTTTAGTTTAAACTTTATTAGTATAAAATAAAATAATAACGAATATAATAAAGTTAATATTCTTTTGAATCGATAATGACATACGAGAGATTATTTATTTATTTTTATTTATATATATAATATGTTATTATTTATAAAATATTATGGATGACACTATTAGCATTAGCCTAGAATGCGTGTCCTAATTAATGCGACATTATTGCAAACTATTGTAATCAGAGATGAAGAGGAAATTACGCGGTAGAAAATCTGATGAGATTCCTAATAAGAGACGACACTCAAGTCATATGTCATCTACGATGCACATATATTTTAAAGCTTGCATGGTTACATAGGTATATACATTATTATTATGAAAGAAAAAATCTTTGGGGGTACTGGAGTCGGAGCCGAAACAACTACTTATAAGAGTAGAGTCTATACAAGATAAAAATAATACCCTATAATAATAATAATAAATCAGTATTAGTATAATAATTTTAAAATTGAGTGATAAATAAATTTATCATGATAAAATTTCATATCAATTATACACAGTAATTTATTCATAAAATGATTACATAGATATTTAATATTAATGCATAAAAAGAAACTGGATATTATAATAATATATATAGATTATTTGAAAAAATCATTTACATTGCAAAAACGAAAAGGACTTCACTTCGAAAAAATGAACAAAATGAAATGAAAATGAATCGATAATGTATAGGAAAATTTAGAAAAGTTGAAATATATAAATTGAAATAAAAAAAATGAAAATTGACAAATGAAATGAAAATACCTATTACCGACAATTTTCGAATAGGCCTGCAAGCAAATATGAAGCAATGATAATGACATCAAATGACTATAAATGTTCGAAGTGAGCATATTCAAATGTTTTAATCAATGGTAAATAATATAATAATAAATAATTCTCCATAGAAACAATGCTGTAAAAAATATATTAGTAAAAAAAAATAGGAAAATTAAAAATAAAATAATATACACAAATCTATACACAGAATCTAAAAATATAAATTTAAAAATTACACATAATCTAAATTATCTATATAATACCATTGAATGTAAATAATAATAAACAGATAAAAATGACAATAATGTAATCATAAAATATATTAATTCTTTTAAAATTCAATGATATACAAATAAGCAAAATAATTTTTGCTGATGCGTTTTTACATTAACAAATTTTAAATATATGTAGTATATGGTAGAGATCCAATCTCACACTCTCGACTTAAAACAACCATTAGTCGCGAGAGAGGCTTATATAATTTTATAGTGATCTAGTAAATGAGAGAAAACAAATAAAAAATATAATATTATATATATAAATAGAGTGAAAGTCGTCTCAAATAAATGATATAAATAAATAATAATAAACATGAATTTAAATTGATAAATGAAGAAATAATACATTAAGAGTAAGTTAATATATAGTCATGTACCTATATGATTATGAAGATATAAATAAAATGATATATAAAAATATAATAAAGTCATATATTAGCCGCGAGATCGTTAACTCAATATTACAATTTAAGTATAAAGAAAAAATCGCTATCGGCCATCAACGAATAGCTAATGGTTAAATATAAATAATAATCAAAATATACAAAAAAATAAAATGTGTGTTCCAATTGACTGTTCATATATCAATAAATATAGAAAATTAAATAATCATAGAAATAAAAATATATCTATATATACATGATATATATACTAATAAATAAATAATATAAAAATATAATAGAAGAAAATTTAAATAATAAATAAACCTAAACGTAGCGGTCTTTAGGTAAAAATAAAAACCAATGTGATGAGATAACTCCATAAATAACTCACTGTCAAATTTGTTCCCTGATTCATACTAATATACAAAGGCAGTCTCTATTATCAGGTCACCCTTATTTAGATATCAGGTAATGTAATGTATTTATTGATATAGGTATTATAATACCATATATCAGAGAATTTTAATGGTTTACCCTCTGAAAGTCACACATAAATACTTATATAATAACTCTGAAACTTAATGATGAACCCTAATAAGACATAATTAGAGAGCTACTATAGTAAAGGGTCATCAAGGTATAAATAAGCACTAATTATTATTTTTTTTATATATTTATCAAAAAAAAGCCTAGGGGGCCAAAAAGTGGAGGTTTGAACAAGCTTTACTCTGTAGATGGCTGTAACTTTTTTTCCTAATGGGTCCGTCATAATTTTCCGTTTGTTTTTTTATGCTTCATTATTTTTTTTAGGGTAACTCCCAATGAGTGTAGATTGTTACCTCATGTCAACAGAATCCTAAAAAGAAAACGAATTAGGAAAAATAAAAAAAAAGGATATATACCACATTAATTTTAAACCCTCTGAAAGTTAGCTGTCCCTACGGAGAAGAAAGCTACACGCTTTATGCAGGAGAAGGAGTAGTTCGTGATGGAGGTTTCAACAAGGTGTGAGAGGCTGTAAGCTTTTTTTTCTAAAGAGACCGCCACGTTTGTTTTTTTTTATTCTCATTATTATATTGTTTAGAGTAATAATATACCTCGATTTTTATGAAAACGGGGGTGAAGCCCCCTCTGCGCTACTATATATAAAATAACAAATTATGATTTACAACCTTTATTCTTGTACAGAGCAGAATGTGGGGGGAGAGGTTTGTGGGGAGCATAAGAGTTGGTCCACGTCTCCCAGAACCTGATACAACAGAGTAAGGATGCCCGAAAAGTAATGGGAATATATATATACTTCGGATTTTAATATTTTTCTCCTTTCACGAAAAACCTATTGAAAAAATCTTAAAATATAATATTTTTTCCTTCCACTCTATATCACGCATATTTTTTATTTTAAATGTCTTCTAACATATTGAGCATTTAAAGTTCTAATTAATGCAAATCATCTTATTTACATAGAGTTGCGAAATGAATCATTAGAAAAAAAATCATCATTTTAGGCATATAATATTATACTAATCGTATGGGCGACTGAAATATATGAACATGTTCACTTTTATGAGTAACACATCATAAGGGTAAGGGGTTCAAACCCACTTAGACCATTACAAAGCCCAAAGAAATTTATATAGTATATTGTTTGAGAGCAGCTCTAAACAGTTTGTACACACTCTACTATATATTACTGTGCTTATAGAATACCATATATTACATATACACTTATTCTATAAATTTTTTAAGTCATGACTGTATATGTAATGCAATAAGTAGAAAGGTAATTATATATTGTGTAAAAAGTCTATTATCTAACTACAAATAGGTAATATATATAATATTATAGATTTATTGTAATTAAAAAGTTTATTATATATTATAATCAAAAATACTAAAATATATTATATATACGGAACATAATTTATATTATCGTATAATAGACCTACTACTACATAATGTATGAATCTATATCGTACCTATTATATCTTCCGTCGAGGTAATTGAGGTGGTGTAGAGACTTATTATCCAGAGGCATCAGTATGAATTGAATATTAAGACAGGTTGATGTATATTGAGAGTTTTATGTGAATACACTGTAGATGTACTATTCTCATCTTTATTTATTCTACATTAACCATTATTATATGATTATTACAACAACGATTTCTTTTGACATACCTAAATCAACCCTCAATTAAACGATTCTTGTCGTTACGAGCATAGTATTTAAGTGTTTACAGTATAATGAAGCAAGTCGCTATAAATTGAATTTAAATATGTAAATAGTATATTTGCTCTTCACTTAGTATCATAAGTATAATGAGAGGTACATTATATATAACCATCATTACATATGTGAACATTATAAAATCATTTAATAAAATAATAAATGTTATCACTATTGTTAATATAACAATAATTAATAATCTATAAATTATATTACTTTAATAAATAATGAATTTACTCAAAAGTAATTAGTTATATTGCTTTATATATTAAATGTTTAAAATCAGTTATATAATACTATTGAAATAAGTTATATCAATATTTGAGCCTAATGTGTAAGCTTATAACTACATATATATAACCTATATAAATATATAACGCTATAATATCTAATTATATATAGAGCATAATCTAACGAATTATACTATTATAATAGAAAAATTTCAATCTTTATTTGTAAGGACGTTTCACATATAAATCAAATTGATAATACTATTATATAGTTAATTTATCAATAATATAATATAAATAATATAAAATAATATAATAATATAAATAATAAATTTAATATTAATATAAATTTACAAATGTATATTAATAATATAATATAAAATATATATATATAGTATTATATATATAATTAAATTTATATATATATTATATATATTAATATAATATTATATATATAATAATTATATTATATATTAAATATATATATATATATAATATATTAATTAAATATATATAATAATATATATATATACATAATATATTAATTTTATATATTAATATATTA
Source organism: Trachelipus rathkii (assembly GCA_015478945.1). NCBI lineage: Eukaryota > Metazoa > Arthropoda > Malacostraca > Isopoda > Trachelipodidae > Trachelipus > Trachelipus rathkii. The sequence continues at coordinate 16,616 of JABUQX010008764.1, forward strand.
TTATTATATAGTTTATATTGTTTATTATAGATTATTATATATATTTTTATATATACATAAATATAATATATATATATCTTTAATATTCCAGTATTATTAAGGGCTAATCAGCCATGAAATAATGGTGAGCAAGGATTTCAGGTCCAAAAAAAATTCCGTTCAGCACGGGTAGCACTCTACTTGTTCTATTTACCCAACTTTATAGTAACTGTTAACCGAGGTTTATAATAATAACATAGGTTGTCAACCCTTGAATCATTTACACATAATGGCGCGTTAGTACGACTATTTATTTAATTTATTGTTTTAATACTATTGTGTGACAGGGAGCTTTATATACTTAACAACCTGTAGAGAAGGAGATACACCGTTGGTATCTTCGGACCTTGCATTATTATTCAGGATGCGTACATTCACACCACTTACATTTCACACACACGACATCACACATCATCACACACGAGCTTTACACCACGAGGTCACCACACAGCGTTCACACACACTTCATCACACACACACAACTATCCATGCACGAGCACACATCACACACACACACTACACACTATTACAATACTCTTTGAGAAACAAATTTCATTCTAGAATGCACATACCTCATACATCATACACATATCACATTACACATTACAATCATACACATACACACACGACACACACACAACACAAACACACATCACAATATTACACATACTTTTATTAACACATCACACACACTCTTTTATATATATATATATATTTATATATTATATATATATTATATATTATATATATTATATAATATATGTAATATAATACTATATAGTATGTATAATATATCTTTTTCTGCCATAGGATATAAATTTTTTAACAAGTTAAAATTTGCTGATATTTTTTTTTTTTTATAATCCTTCGTTTTTTTCAATGAAGTTATCCGATATCCGAGTAAATAGACTCAAGTTACACAACTTTTATGTGGCATTATTTCAACATAGCATTATCCATCATTTTACCTCTGGGCCAGGGCAATATTCAAATTTGAAAAATGACGTTTCCAGAAGTCAAATTGCTGGGAATATAGAAGACTCGTTTGTAATTTGTAATTCCTTCAATTCAATCTATTTGAAGATTTAATAAAAATTGAATAAACAATAAAAAAAATAAAATGAGAGAGAGAATCTTCGATTTTTATAATTTTCACCCTTCTTCTCGATAAGGCGATAAAAAATCTACACCTAAGTATATTTTTTTATTTTTGGATATGGTTTAGAGAAGCTCTGAAGTCAAAAATCTTCTTTAACTAGCGTACACCTAAATGTTGAAGTTCTTTTTCTTTTCTTTTTTTTTTTCTTTTTTTTTTTTTTTTTTTGATAGACTCGCTTAAAATTGTTAATTCATATTGGGACCAGATATCAATAATAATTAGAGCAAATTTTCAATTTTGATAATTTTTTTTTACTTTTACTTTGAAGCTGTTCCTAAGTTAATGATTTTTTATGCATTATTTATAAATATTTCTCCATCACACGCAGAAAATAAAAGTGTTTAGAATTGGAGGAAAAAAGGGAAATGATGGAAGTTCTGACAAGGAAAAAACAGAGAACTTAAGAGGGAAGTAAGGAGAGATAAAGAAGATGGGTTGATGATTTGACTTACGAAGCGGAAAATGCTGATATAAAACTAGATGCAGGTAGTGTACAAGATAATAAAAATGTTGATTGGAAAGGGATACATAAAGAAACATCAGGTGAAAGGAAAGGATTGAAAAGTAGTGACAACTATGGAGGGACACTTTAAGGAGGTTCTAAAGCGAGAAATTGAGGTAGAGGAAGAAGAGAATGAAGTCCTGAACATACAGTAGTCTAAATTTGAAGATTGAACCCCCGCACAGAAGAAAAAACAAAGAATCAATGAAAAAATTAATGATTGGAAGAGCCCTAGGAATTAATCAAATACAAGCGAAGCTTCTGAGAGCTGATAAAGAAATGATTGTGGAGAAATTGTGGGAGCTCTTTAACTTCTACGTGGAGATGGATAAGATCGAGAGAATAGATATGGAGGTGACAACAAGGATAGGGATTATGATCGCGACAATCAAATTGCCTAATAAGAGATACTTAGCAAGTTGTGACAACTGGAGGGGAATAACGTTACTCTCTGTGTAGAGTAAAATTCTCACACGAGTTATTTTGGAAAGAAAAAGGAAACAGATAGATGGATATATGCGAAGAGAGCAGACAGGTTCCAAAAAAGTTAGATCATGTGTGGAAAAGATTAACACTCAGATGATAATAACAGATTAGAGAACTGAATGGAATTTTAGTGTTTATATTGCTTTAGTGGATTTCGAGAAGGTATTTATTTGATATTGTATAAAGAGAGGCGATGCGGAAAGGGATGAGAAGGTATGGATTTTCAGAGAAGATTATTAGAATCATAAAAAGAGTCAAACAAAAATTATAATGTAAAGTTAAGCATGAAGGAGATAGGAAGTAGTCGTTCAGAGTGAGGTAAGGTGTGCGACAGGAATGTCTCTTGTCGCCTGTTATCGTCTTGATGGTAATAGACGAGGTGATGAGAAAGGTCACACGGGAGAGGAAGGGAATAAGATGGAGGATAATGGAAGATTTGAACTATGCCGATGATGTATGTTTGTTGTAACAAAGAGGTGAAGACATGTTAAATCGGCACACTTATATAGGAGTTAGTCATGGAAATTGAAAAGTGAAATAAGGGATAAAATTCAGGTCTTTGCAAATAAATGTTTGAGTATAATAGTTGGAGTAAGGTTGCCAAAGATTATTTCCAATAAAGTGTTGTGGAATATGACTGGAAAGCAGAGGATGGAGAGACAGATTGGGAGGAGGAAATGGAGATGTGCGCCACACATATTGAGAAGACAACAGGGATATTTAGCAAGGACTGCATTGAGTGGAACCCACAAGAGAGAAGAGAAAGACCAGCGCTAATATGGAGAATATCACTCTTAAAGAGCTGGATAGAAATTAAAGCGTTTGCTGACAAGACGAGATGGCGAATCATGACAAGAGGCCCTATGCTACTTCTAGGAGTAACAAGAACTAAGCAAGTATGTAATAATATTTTGAATATTTAATGTTAAATTATTATATATTTAAAGCAAAAATCATATATAAAACTTATTACTGCTGACAAGTTGTAAAGAATATAGAGATGTATAAATAATCAATATCAGATGCATTATAAATATTAAAAATCTGCCAAATTTGTAGAAATGATATTTCAGAAATAAATAAAAAAAAATCTCACAATAATACATCCACTAAATATGTACTGTATATACTACTATTTCTTACAGTTTTGTACGAAATTAAAGCTAAATATTTCTAAAGCCAATAAATGAATTATTCTG
>JABUQX010008764.1:37500-52500 GCA_015478945.1 Trachelipus rathkii
CCAACTTAACGGTTTATAATTTCTGAAAAAAATTTTTAGCTCTATTTTCAGCTTTAAAACAGTCACTAATAACCACATCCAAGTCGTTTACTCTGTCAACAGACATCAGCCATTTCCTATTTATGTCATAATTAACATTATTATTCGTATTATCAATCCTAATAACCATGTGATTGATAAATAATCTTTTGTCACTCATCAGTCCAACCAAGTAGCTTAATAAAATTTCAAAAATCCCCAACTGAGATTGAGAAATTTCGTGTCATTTAAAACCTTAAAAAAAAAAAAAAGTTTCGAGCACAGAACCAAGAGGAAAATAACTCACCCAACCTCATCACGATTTACGACCACTCATCAAAGTACTAAACATTGTCTTCTGCTGTTACTCCAGCAATTTTTTATTTAAGTAAAAACCACTTCACCTATACCGCCATATTGTAATATCTTGTGATTCTGCCAAACATAAGATAATTTATCAAATACATTACTCAAATCTAAATAAATACCGAATGGCTTCTCGTTGTTAATAACACCATCAGTTATATATATATATATATATATATATATATATATATATATATATATATATATATATATATATATATATTAGAGTATATATATATATATATATATATATATATATATATATATATATATATATATATATATATATATATATATATATATATATATATATATATATATATATATATATATATATATATATATATATATATACTGTATATATGATTATAAGAATATTGGATTTTCTAGGCAGTCGGATCAAAAGAAGACTTTTCTTTGCATAGTTTTAGGGCGACAGGGCTAGCAACCCGGTCCTTTACTTTTTTGCTTGTAAAACTCCTGGACCAGCATTGGAATCCTATGCGCCTAGAATCACTATCTTCTGAAGAGCTCTGAGAGAACAAATTTTGAGGCCAAATGGAAAAAGATGCTAGTTTCACTGAAAGGGTAAAACCCTACCTGAGTGTATAACTCAAGGACTAGCATCGGAAATCTTTGTGCCGAGAAATAGTTTTCTAGAGTACTCTAGGACTAAGAGTTTCTGGGCCAGAAGGAAGAAGATGCTGGCCCAACTAACAGGGCTTTCGCCCTACTCTGGGAGATGTGCGTATAATAATAAAATACACAATATATATGCATATATATGCGGTATATTGTTAAGAAGAAAGAGTGAAGTAGCAAGATGCTGGGCAGCGCGTTGGTGCAGCATATACGCTGGTTGGGTTATTGTTAGTTATTGGGTTGGTTATATATACATATATATATATACATATATATATGCGTATATACGCTGGTTGGTTATTATGCGCCAGTGATGGACACAGGTCATCCGCATCCGCATTTGCGTGAAACATCCAGCACCTAAATTCGACAATCCTGCATCCGCATCCCTCACTTAACGAGCATCTCGCATCCGCATCCTCTTTGAAAATGAGGATGTTGCGGATGTTTTCTGCATTTGATTAAATGCATATAAAACAAAAATTATTTGGCATCTTTATCGTGTAGTTTATGGGAATAATTGTAATTTTTAATTTCGATTTCTGGATAAGGCGTTGGTTACAGCAGCAGCAGCAGTTATATATATATATATAGGCAGCAGCGGTTATGGAGCGATAGAATATATGCTATATATATATATATATATATATATATATATATATATATATATATATATATATATATATATATATATATAAGAAGCAAAGATATATATATATATATATATATATATATATATATATATATATATATATATATATATATATATGCAAATCGCAGGGATAATTTTCGACGAGCAAAAAGCTTGGATCATCAAACGAAAGTGCTAACCTTCTGGCTCCTCTACTGACAAATCTTTCTGGCCTCTCTTGCCAAAAAACATCTCTAACAACTTCTGTAAATCATCCTTTCCTCCTCTTATTCGATCTGATGGCTCTGTTGCTAACTCTCCAACTGAAAAGGCCAATCTCTTCGGCCTCCTATTTTCCTTTAACTCAACCCTGGACGATTCTGGCATTCCTGTTCCTCCTCCTTCTCCTCTCAGGTGTCCTATGTCTTTGCCTGTGATTCATTTGATCGGGCGCATGGGCTCCTGAGATCTATGAACGTTAGAAGCAAGGCGGCTCTATGGCATCCTCCCCGAGTTTTGAGGAATGTGCTTACGTGCTGACCCTGCCTTTCGTTCAACTATATTCTATCTCTCAATACTAACACTTTCCCTCAGTGTTGGAAGCACGCACATGTCCAACCTATTCCGAAAAAAGGAAGCCGCTCTGATCCTTCTAACTATCGCCCTATAGCTAGCTCTCACTTGTATTCTATCTAAGATCTTTGAAACCCTTCTTAACTCTCACTTCTTAGACCATCTGGAATCTCATTCTCTTCTTTCCGATCGCCAGTACGGATTTCGGGCGTTCAAGGTCTACTGGCGATATACTTTCCTATTTAACCGATTTATGGTTTTCCGCTCTTAGGAACTACTGGGAGACTTGCGTGGCCCTTGACATATCCAAAGCATTTGACCGGGTATGGCACGCGTCACTGCTCTCCAAGCTCCCATTCTTTGGGTTTCCTCCTTCTCTTTGCTTAATTTTGTCTAGCTTTCTTTCAAGTCGCTCAATATCGGCTGTGGTTGATGGAGCGACTTCTTTATTTTTTTCTGTCAATAAAGTGGCGTGTATTCGCAACTGTCTTCTGCAAAATGTAGAGTTGTGGCCTTTCACGATATCCTCCTCACCGCAAGATCTAACCCATCCACCATGGCAACGATGACTCGACCCTCTTCGCTCTTCAACTCATTTCAATTTTACTCCTTCTTTTTACTTCTAGAATTGCTCTCTCGTCTTAATCTTTCCGATTCTATTCGCTGATCTGATAGAATTTCCGATTGGGGTCATCTCAACCTTGTGAAATTCACCTTTAAAAACTCAACTTCTACAAATCTCCCTTTCTAAACCCTCTAACTTTCCTATATCTTTCGACGGTTCTCTTGTACGGTTCTCCTGTTGACAATATAAAAATATCCTTCGCCTTAACATAAACAAAAATGTCTTGGAACTTCACATCACAACGGCTGCTAGGGCGGCCTCATAGAAACTGGTAGTTCTGTTTAGACTGCGAAGACTTTTTTCCTCTTCTCAGTTATCCAGCTATACAAGGGTCTCATCTTCGCCCTTGTATGGAGTACCGTTCTCATATCTGGGGGGTCTGGGTTTCACCCGGCTTTTGGATAGGGCCTCAAAGGGCCAAAACCGTTCTGTACTCCTTCCGTTCACTTTCCTTGACCCCTCTATCTTGCGGCGCGATGTTGGTACTTTATCTCTTTTCTATAGGTACCGCAGCGACAGGTGTTCGAGGGAACTTCTACCCTCACTTACCACCATCACCTTGAGGACGCCCTCGTAGCACAAGGGGTGCTGTGCGTCTGTGCACGAGTTTTGTGTAGATATTGGTAACTCCAGACTAGTTCGCCGGTGGTAGCTTCCTTTTTCCCAAGGCAAGCCAATTCTGTTTTGTGGAATTCTCCCCATCTTCTGTGTTTCCTGCTGAATTTAATCTCCCTCACTTTGAAAGCCTGCGTCTGTGCTCATCTGCGCAGACTTGCGCTAGCGGATGAAATTTTTGCATGCACAACACCCCCTCCCCGAATAGGGCTCTGCCCGTGAGTGGTGACAACTGTAAAACATATATATATATATATGGTTGCTATTGGTTAAGGTTAGAGCAGCATATATGCAGCAGCATATACATATATATATATATGTTATATGAAAGGTTGTTGATATATATATACATATATGTTGGTTAGGAAAATGTAAAATAATAATTATTCAAACTTCAAAGAGTAAACATCCGCATCTGCATCCGCATCCGCATTCGCATCACATCCTTTTTAAGATCCGCATCCGCATCCTCCCTCTTCTTTAAGATCCGCATCCGCATCCGCATCCGCAAACAGTCAAATTTTAATCCTGTCCATCACTAATATATATATATATATATATATATATATATAAGTTATATATATATATATATATATATATATATATATATATATATATGTTATATATATATATATATATATATATATATATATATATATATATATATATATATATATATTAGTGATATATATATATGTAGCACTCCATTATAACTTTGTAAAAATTTTAATTTATGTTCGTACTTATGCTAAGATTTGCGCGAGCAAAATTTAGCATAAGTCAAAGTGAAATACTATATAAACCCGTCATTTTGAGATACTAGATACTCTTCAGTCAGATCAAATTATTAAGAATCAAAAGAAAACTCACTCAAGATACTCTCTCAGAAATCCTCCCGGCAAGAGCGATAAACTTGAAGAAAAAGGCTGCGACTTGAATTCCGATCACAAATTCGCCGCCAAACGAAGAGTCTGAGGCAAGTTCGAAAACGCACTGGAAAAGGCTGCGACTACCAATTCGCCTAAAGAGAGTATCTCAACAGAAGGGACTTTATTACTTTACTTTTATTGAATATCTCTACTTATGTTGAATAAAAATATCATTTAAATATGGTGATTTCTGTAAATTACCATCCCTTATATAGGGAAGCTTGTTTCAAAAGAAGCCACCAATCTAGCAAGACACGTACCCTATATAATTGGTGAACCCGGAGTAGAACACCCAGAACTTTAATCAATGCCTTCTGATTACTAAAGAAAACAAAAAAGAAAAATGAAGAAAAAGAAAAACTAAAATAATACTAAAATTCTCTATCAGAACACTCCGAGAAGATGACTCAAGCAACGAACATTATCGATACTGGACCTCAATTTTCATTTCTAATTTGGATTATGGTCTTCACCTTTTCACAACCATCACAGTTCGAGGATTCATCGCTAGACATAGCAACCTTCCTTTTTCGGCATGGATTTTTCATCATTCAAGTTTGATTATAAAACTCATTTTGGAATTTCAATTAAGAACTTTGATTCCTTTCTTTCGAATTCTAAATGGTTCTGCGACGCTCCCTTTTATGTATGAAGAATTTTTTCAAATAGGACCTAAATTTCAAGCAATTTCTCCTATACATATGTAACTTCCTTTATGGTATGGATTTCTCTTCTCATCATTTTAAGTTTGATTATGGGCGTTGAAATTCATTTTTTGAATCACTACGAACTTTGGATTCCTTTTACCCCTAAATGGGGTTCTCGCACTCTCTCCTTTTATGTATGAAGAAATTTTTCGAATAATAAAGAACTTAAACTTCAAGCAACTTCTGTTCTTACATATGTCAAGCATGTTTCTCTGCAACTACAACTTTAGCAAACTGATGTGTGTATTTTGTCACAAAATCATGATATTGTTAGAAACGTGTTCTATACTGGACCTTTCCTTGGATTTAATGGTTCGATCAATGTGGCCTATTTAATTAAGAAGAATTCAATTGTTTCATATCAATAATTATTATGTATTAACATTTTTGTACTTCTTTATGCATTTAAATGTTTGCATGTTTGCTTATATCTATTTAACCAAATATGCTTGTGTTTGAATGCACTTTTTATTTTCTGTATATATTAACATTATTGTATTTATATGTATTCAAATACTTGTATATATGTTTAGATCTTCGGATGTAACCAGTTATGCTCGTATTTGAGTATTCTTCAAATTTCATGTATACTATTTTTGCCTTCATATGTTTGTATGTTTACTTATGTCTTCGGACATAATTAAATATGCTTGTATTTGAAAGTACTTTAATTTTATGTATTTTAGTTATTATTTCTTGTATAATTAATATAACATACTTTCTCACTCCGTGTTTAGCGCAGGAAGTAATATAGTAGCACTCCATTATAACTTTGTAAACATTTTAATTTATGTTCGTACTTACGCTAAGATTTGAGCGAGCAAAATTTTAGCATAAGTCAAAGGAAATACTATATAAACCCGTCATTTTGAGATACTCTTCAGTCTTCAGTCAGATCAAATTATTAAGAATCAAAAGAAAATCTCACTCAAGATACTCTCTTCAGAAATCCTCCCGGCAAGAGCGATAAACTTCAAGGAAAAGGCTGCGACTTGAAATTCGATCACAAATTTTCGCCGCTAAATGAATGTTCGAGGCAAGGGTGGAAAACGCACTGGAAAAGGCTGCGACTTGCAATTCGCCTACAGAGAGTATCTCAACAGAAGGACTTACTTATTACTTTACTTTTATTGAATATCTCTTATATGTTGAATAAAAATATCATTTCAAATATGGATTTCAAAATTACCATCCTCTTATATATAGGGTGCCTTGCTCTTTAAAAAAGAAGCCACCATTCTGATGCCCGTCGCGCACCTTACTCCCATTCTTGGGAAAATATAAGGAAGATATACATGAAAAACATATATATATATATATATATACATATATATATATATATATAAGTACATAAATATATATATACATATATATAAATAAAGTCAGGGATCTATCAAAATTTCCGTATTTTTCGATAAATTCGGTCACGATTCTATTTTTCCGTCGATGTATTGATATTTTATTTTCATCAATATCGAATCATTGATATTTTTTATTTATGTTCCGTACAAATTTTAATAGCATTATTTCTGTAATTAATGAAAATTTTTCTTATTTAAAATGAGAGGTAAATATATTTGAAAATCATTTTAATCACTGATACACTATAATTTCTTTTTTGCTTTTCATTGGTAAGCTGCATTTGAAAGAGAGATATGAGCTTATTTAATGTTAAAAGTCAACTGTTTCTGTGGTAATTATTAACTGAAAATTCTCCACTAAATTGTAGTTGTAATGCCTAATTATGCAGAAAGGAATATTCGAAAAAATTAACGCACATAACATTTAGATTTTGCATAATGTCTTTGTATATATATATTTATACATGTATATATATATATATATATACATATACATATGACCAAATTAAAAACTGACATCTGTTTTAATTCCACCAATGATTAGCTGGTGCAATAAAAATTTATTTAAAGAACTGACATTAATTGAAGATATATATATATTATATATTATATATATTATACTATATATATATATTATATATATATATATATATATATATATATATATATTATATATATTATTATATGTTATTATTATTATTAGTTATTATTATAGTTATATACATATATATATATGTATGAGCATATTATTATTATTACAGTATATATATATTATATATATATTATATGTTTAAAATCGATATATAGATAATTTTTAACTGATAGTATCGGTGGCAACTCGAAATTTTATAAAAATATCGATTATCAATATATCGATGTTTTTTAGGATATCGGCATCCTTAATTTTTTTTTTATATACCTGAGCAAAATATCGACCCATCTTGCACATTTCACTTTGAATAAAATTAACTATTTTATGATGTACTTTATGCAAAAAAAAAAAAAAAGTAGTTTGAAAGTCACTTTAGCCCTTAAATGAGGCCATTTACAGGGGTATTACAGTTAACTTTCCAGCATTTTATAAGGATAGGAATGGAAAGCGAGTAAACGAAAGAAAAAAAGTAACTAAGGAAATTTGGATTTCAACAAACAAAAGAAGGTAATAATGAGACCAAATTTATTCATAGTAATTTTTTTTTTACAGTAATATAAATAATTCTACTTCATAGACAGTCAGTTGTTCGAGATGCAAAAGATCACTCGTGTGGCCTTGGTCTTACAACCTATATTTGCGTTTTGGGTAAAAGACAAAATTTTCTGTTAATGCTAAGTGAAATTTTATGTTGAACTAAATTCAAGCATATGAATTAATGGACTCGACTGAATTTGTCAGAGTTTGAGTTAAAAAAAAAAAGAAAGTGGTCGAGTTCCTGAACGGAGTTCAACTCCTGAGCTCGAACTCGGCACATCACGCATGCGCGCGGGCGGTCGTGCCCACATTTGATTTATATATATATATATATATATATATATATATATAGATATATATATTATATTTAGTTATATAAATATATATATATATATATATATATATATAGTTATATATATATATATATATATATATATATATATATATATATATATAGAACCTCGCAATAACGGCTACTCGCTTAACGGCGTTTCGCAATAACGGCGCTCTTAGCTACTCAGTGTTGTGCTGAAGGAAACGCACGCACGCACGAACGAACAGACGCTATCGCCAAACTGCTTTGCAGCTTATTGCGATGCATGCGGTTAGTCTGTTTATAGTCTTCGTGCGTTCTGCATCTATCTCGCAATTTTCCAAACTTTATACTGCATAATAAATTTATTAAGTTAAAGTTTGATTGATCGTCAAAAGTTAATACTATTATAACAAATTCCATTGCATGTTTTAAGCAAGTTTTACTCTATGAGACAGGCTTTTTTGTTGTCATTCTTTAATAGAGCACCATCGCAACCTTCCACTGAAACGTCTGGCCTGCCATCAACTTCAGATTCTACACCAACTACATCACTATCACCGTCTGCAAAGCGAAGGCGGTTGTTTGTAGATTCAGATGAAGATTCGCCAACATCCATTGTACGGTCGGACGAAGAAGTGGCATCCCCAAAATAAAAATATTTGTATTTAAAATTTTGTCTTCTTTTTCAATTGTAAATCATGTACTGTATCTACTAAACATATTTAAAGGCAAACATTTTGCAAATTTCCCTTTCTATCATTGTTTTATAGTTAGTGTTATTGCACACTTAATATATATATTAGTACATAGTACGTAGTTTTGCAGGCACTCGCGTCACAAAAACCCTTAATTCACTAACCAAAGTTTTTCACTTAACGGCGAGGGTCTGGTCCCAATTACGCCGTTATTGCGAGGAACATAATATATATATATATTATTATTATGTATATATATATATTACATATATATATTACATATTATATTATTATTATATAAATAATGAAATATATTATATTATATATATTATATTATACATATTACATATATGCTATATATATATATATATATAGTTAATATATATATATACATATATATATTATATATATATATATATATAAAGAGTTATTACATATATATATATTATTATTATTATTATTATATACATATATACATATATATATATATATATTAATAATATTAACATATATATATATTATTATATATATTATAAATATATATATATATATTATATGTTATATATATATATATATTATATTATTATTATATATATATATATATATATATATATATATATATATATATTATTATTACATATATATATATTACTGATATTATATAAATATATATATATATATATATATGGGAATATATATATTTGGTAATATATATATATATATATATATATATATATATATATTATTAATATATATTATATATATATATATATATATATATATATATATATATATATATATATCATGTCTCCTTGGTTATCCAATTTGTATATGGATTTGTATATGGGGTTATGAAAGAATTAGAGGTGGGGGTGGCAGTAGATGAAGTTAGAATGATGGAGGATGGGAGAAAGTGGAGGGTGCCCCACCTATTATACGCGGATTATTTGGTTTTGTGTGGTGAATCTGAAGAGAGTTTGAGAGCATTGGTAGAGAGATTTGGCAGGGGGTATAAAAAGGAGGGGTCTGAAAGTAAACGTAGATAAGAGTAATGTTATGGTTGTGAGTGAGGACAGTCCTCGGTGTGAAGTTATGTTAGATGGAGAGCAGCTGGAACAAGTGTCTCATTTTAAATGTTTACGATATATGTTGGATGAAAAGGGAACGGATGGTGCAGAGTGTAGTAGGAAAGTTGTGAATGGAAGGAAGGTAGCTGGTGCAATTAAATCGTTGGTGGATGTGAAAGGACTAAGTCTTAAGTGCGCTAGGGTCTTACATGAGCGTACGTTGTTACCTGTGCTAAGGTATAGCAGTGTGACTATGGTCTGGAATAAGAGGTATAGATCTAAAGTACAATGGGTTCAGATGGACAATCTTAGGAGCGTGTTAAGTGTGAGAAGAATTGATAAAACGAGGAATGAAAGTATTAGAGAGTTATGTGGTGCGAAGAAAGGGATAAATGAGAGAATAAATGAAAGTACGTTGAGATGGTTTGGTCATGTGGAAAGGATGGATGATAGTCGGCTGGTTAAGCGGATGTATAGTGGTGAGTGTGTTGGGAATCGACTGACTGGGAGACCAAAGAAAAAGTGGATCGAGTCAGGAAAGGAATGCCTGGAGGAGAGAAATGTGAGTTTGGCAGAGGCGAGAAGAAAGGTGCATAATAGGAGTGAATGGCAGAGTTTTGTGAAGGGGATATGGTTGTGGCCCACCTGGGCCAAGGGATTAACCCCACACTGAAGAGATGCCATAGTGAGGGTCCGTCACGGTCTCGTGAAGCTCTAGGGTGGATTTTTTGACTGCGACGAGTTCTCACTAATAAGTATAAGTATAAAGGCTGGGCTTTATTTTCGACTTGTGTCATTTTCTTCTACTACTTTTCTGTTTCCGGTGCAGGTCACGTTCCTTACCCCCAGTCTTGGGGAAAGAAGAGGATGATAAATATATATATATATATATATATATATATATATATATATATATATATATATATATATATATATATATATATATATATTTATATTTTTATCATATATAATTAAATTAAATACATATATATATATTATATAGATAGATATATATATTATAGACATATATTATTACAGATACATATATGACTATTATTACATATAATATTTTTAAAATTACAAATTATTATAGTTAAAATTACCGGTAACAATTATATTATTATTATGTTAAAATTTGATTATAATTATTATTATTATTATTGATTGGTTATTGAAAGATGCTATTATTAAAGATATATATTTATTTTTGAATACATATTATTACATATATATTGTTATTGTTACATTTATATTTTATTATTATATAAATATTATATAGTTATATATATATATATATATATATATATATATATATATATATATAAAACTTTTTTATTACACTTGTTTCTTTCAACCAGTAGAAAATGTTTAGCTAAAAAAAAAAAGGTTTCGAATAGTCGGAAAAATCAGGGCATTTTTTTCCTTCTTTTCTTCTGTGGGAAAGCACTAAAGGAAAACTGTCCTCCCCAAAAGAATCGTTTTCCATGGAAACAAAAAACTTTATGGAAAACTTCCTCGTTCTTCTTAATTTTTATTTTTTCACGGAAACGAAATTTGAAAAGGAAAAATTTCAAAGATCTTCACAGGAGATCTCAAAATAATATTCATCGCATGAATTGCTTCTTCAATCGTCCGTTTCAGAATATGCTGCAAATCTAAACAATTCTTACACACACACACTGACAACAAATTCTCTCTCTCTCTCTCTATATATAGTTAGTATATATATATATATATATATATATATATATATATATATATATATATATATATATAGCAGGAGGTATATGTTAAGGTTATATAAAAGAAGAGTTAAGATGTTGGTTATATATTATTATTATTATTACATATATATTATTATTATATATACATATATTACATATTATTAATGAGAGAAATAAAAGGGATTATATTATTATACATATATATATATATATATATATATTGTTACATATTATTTTGAAATATCTGATGTTGCATTCTTTAGATGAGATATATTATTATTATTATTATTAAGTTATACATACATATTATTATGAAGGCAGTTGGTTAAAGTTATAGTTGGTATATATTATATTATATATACATATATTATTATATTATATTATTATTATTATTATTATTATATATATATATATATATATATTATTACATATATATTATTATTAACTAATCAATGAAGGAAACGACTAGCGGGCAACCCGGCCATATACCGTAATTTCAAAGCTTGAAACAACGCAAGGACTAGTACAGAACCATGCATTAAGCACTGAGAAACAAGTATCTGGAAGAGCTTTAGAAGAAAGAGCTTAGAGGTGATATGGAAAAAGATGTTATTCAACCTATTTTCTAACTAATTTTGAAAACCCTACCTGGGAGCGTAAAATGAGGGTGAGAGGGGAGAAAGAAGATAGAGATCTGGGAGAGGAAAACATGCATTGTGATATATAAGAGGCGGTAAATGGAATCACGAAGCATGAGGCAGGCTCAATACTTGGACAGTAGGTGTTACCATTAATTTAGAGTGGAAAAGGAATAAATGAGAGACTACATTCACATCTAAAATGAATATAGCAAATATTATCTATATAATGTGACAAGAACATCGTGAGGTAGAAAAAAAAGAGATAGTGTATGAAGACTTTGGATGAAAGGAATGTGAAGAAAAGAAGTGAGGAGGATTTTACTGGGGAAAAATGAAAGTGGAGTGATGGGAGGTGTTGGAATCACACGGAGAAATCAAAAATATAGAGGGAGAGTTTTTTTTAAATCACTGCAAGAGAAAGTGAGAAATAAAAAAAAATTGAAATTTAAAAAAAAAATTGAAAGTAAAATAATAAAACGCGCATAAAACTTTTGCTGCTTTTCAAATTTTAAAACTCCATCTTTTTTTGTTATTTCATAATTTCGAAAACTTCGTAAACAAATGGGTGGGGTTTCATCAGTTACTCTTACCAGGACGCACCAAGACAAAGACCCGAAATATCATTCATTCGGATTAGGACTTGCATATACGACTAAACACTCCATCACATCTAGTGTGTTGTATCATTTGTAGAGTACTGCCTCAACTCGTGGGTGTATCGTCGATTACAATGAACTTGAGTTCTTAAAACCTTTCTTGTATCTCTTTTAGATCATGTTGGGCAATGACCGCGAGTCATTGAAATGAGCAGCAATAATTCGACATTTAGTTAATTAAAATATTTCTTTTATGAAATTTTGTACAATGAATAATACAAACAATATTAGCTACCTTTCAAGAAAGGAAATTTGGTTTGGAGATTAGTCATAAGAAAAAAGTAGACATTCGCATATTATATATATATATATATATATATATATATATATATATATATATATATATATATATATATATATATATATTATATATATTATATATATATATATATATATTTATATATAAGGTTATTTAATTATATATATATATTTATGTTATATATATATATATATATATATATATGATATATATACATGTGGATTAGAAGCCATTTTTGTCATCAAGAATTGATCATCTTTCGTGACGCCAAATTTTTCCAAGCAAAACGGATGCTCTTGGAAATTCAGAATATGGTATTTAAATTATGAAATAAGGTATATTTAGGTATCATTCCGATTATATTTGTTTAAAAGTAACAAAATATATATTTTTGGTAATTTGTAAAAAAAAAAAAATAATTTATTCATTGTTTTCTTATATATAATATTCTCGAACGCTGATTGGTTCCGGCACCAGTAAGTTTGTGACGTCACTGATTTATTTAAGATAGCCGCTAAGCGGATACATTTCGGTAAAAATATTTCATAGAATAATTTTCTATTCTGTATAGAATATTTTGTTTAATTCTTAAAGAAAGTCGGATATTCATTTAAATTATTTAATATATGTATATATATGTGTATGTGTGTATGTATGTGTATATATATGTGTATGCGTGTGTGTATGTGTGGGGGATTTTAAAGAATTTTAAATAATTAAATAAAGATTTTAATAGATAAATAAAGTTTTAACGGGCGTAAATTTTAAAAATTTTAAAGAAAAGTAAAGAAAAAGAAGAAAGGAGAAAAGGAAAAAAAGAAAAAGTGTAGGATTAAATATAAATTAAATATAAATTGATAGAGGGCAGGTTGTAACCTTTTATTTTATATTGTCATTTTAACCTTTTTTATTGTTATTGTTATTATTGTGGGTATTTGGCCTTAGGTGTTGGGAAGTGCCTAAGGTGGGGAGTCCCACAAAGCGTGCAGCCTGAGTGAGTTATATATAGAAGTAGGGAAAGATGGGGAGGAGAGAGGTAATTAGGGTGGGATGTATGAATGTGAGAGGGGTAAACGAGGATTTGAAGAGGGAGGAAGTGGGGTTAATGTTTGAAGAAAAAAGGTTGGATGTGCTAGGGGTAACTGAAACTAAGCTGAAGGGAAAGAGGGAGATGGACTTTGGAAAATACAAGGGTATGATATCAGGGGTGAACGAGAGAGTGAGGGCGAGGGAAGGGGTGGGAATAAAGGTAAGGTTGTGCAGCCAGGTGAATTCGAGGATAATGTGGGTAAAAGTGAAATTCAAGTGTGGGTTTTTATATGCGCATATGCACCAGTGAATGGAGCGAGGGAGGAGGAGAGGGAGATTTTGGAATGAGTTGAATGAGTGTTGGGAAAGTTTCAAAATGATAAAATTTGTCTATTGGGAGATTTGAATGCAGGAGGGAAGGAGGGTGGGAAGAATAATAGACCATTTGGGGGTAGGGGAGGAGTAAATGTTAATTAGAGAGTCTGTTGGTAGAGTTGTAAAAGTTTAGCAGAGATTTGTTGATGAAAATTTAACAAAGTAGTACAAGATGCATGAAGATGAGATAATCGGGGAGGCTAAAACAGATTATGCAGTAAATGAAAGACAGAAAGATTACTGAGAGATGCAACGGCCAGAGTGGAAAGGACATCGACCACACTACTGGGTGTCGTTGGTATTTAAGTGGTGATGAGAGGTGACAACAGAAAGGGAGAAAGAAGAGGAGAGTAGAAGGTGGAAAATTGAGGAGACAGTGTGTGTAAGAAAGAGTTTAGAGAGGTATGGAGGATAGGTGGAGAGACATGAGAGGGACGGGAATTGGGGAGGTAGAGGGGGAGTAAAGAGGCAGCATGTGAAGAGGCTAGAAGGGGAGTAAAAAGGGTGGTGGGCAGAAGGAAAGTTAGAGTGAGTGGTGGAAATGAGGAGGTGAAGGTGGTGAAAAAAGCAAAGTATGAGGTG
>JABUQX010008764.1:57500-60000 GCA_015478945.1 Trachelipus rathkii
TTTTTTCATAACAAATCTACTCTAAAATTGATAACTTTGCCCTATATTACGTTTTTTTTTTTATTTTAAATGCAACCTAACGAACAGTAAATTCGTAGTTGCAATGATTCTGATCATTTTTCGCATTTCTAACAGGGCCAGAGAAAACATGTTTGCTTTCAGTGCCTGAAAAATCAACTCTTTTTTTTCTCTTTCTTTTTCTTTTATCAACACGATGTCATCCACCAAACTACTTCTTCAAATACAAACTCAAATCTTTTTATGTTCTAAATATTCACGGAGATTTCTTTTCTCTGGTCTTTATTGAAGAATCAAGTGTTTGCTTCTGTCACTAAACAAGTTTCCAGGACTTAGGAGTTTTCAGGTGCCATCAGAATTTCTTCATAATACTCAGGTTTTTTGATCTGTACACAATGTCCCTTATATTAAGTACGCGTTAAATATATAGGATGGAGAACTTAACAGTTCTTCTTGAAGAGGTAAAAAATCTATGGTTTTAGTTCTCATCAAATTTTTTTTTTTTTTTTTTTTTCTAATCCACCCACTAATTCTCTCTAATATCTTTCTAGCTCCTGATCATATTTCTGTTATTACAATGGACAAAGCTCTTCCGAACTTCTAAGAGACACGCTTTGTTCTTTGAGTAGTGTTCGTCTGACTCGACTTCTACAGACTTTTCCTTTCTCTGTCCAGATGCTTACCTGTTATAAAAATTATTTCATGTACTTCACTAGTAGGTTTGGATTACTCTCTCTCTCCCTTCTTCTTTATTCCTCATTTACCTTTCAATCAGACTTTCAAGCGCCGTCTATTGGAACATATCCTCTAATTTCAGAATGCGTTCTGGCTTTTGTTTGCACCTATTACCGTTTCCTTCAGAAATCTCATATTATATATATATATATATATATATATATATATATTATATATAATATATATATATATAATATAATATAATATTATATATTATAATATATTTATATATATATATATATATATATATAATATATATATATATATATATAAATATATATATAAATAAATGCAGACTTTTATATATTTAATTAATTTCATTCATTTAAATGGAAAAGTAAGTGTTCTAACTGACTCTGGTTAGCTTTAAAAACACTTTTGGTACCACCGAGAGCGAGCGACATTCTAATAAATACCGATTTATTTACTCGATGTAAACAACCATTCCAGAGAACATAATCGGAGCGGAGCTCTGCCAATTTTTTAACCCACTGGAGCACGACCACACTCACCCTCAACACACTCGCACACATGTACACACATCACTCACAACATTTTAAAATTTCCCCGGAACAGAAATTTTACTGGGACCTCAAAACATGATGATAAAACGAAGGATCCAAATTTCATTGCTGTGAAGATTAATTAAACGCCAATCATATATATATAATATATAAATAAATAAATATAAATACTATAGAATATTATTTAATAAATTTTTTATTATATTTTGATAATATTTTAATAATATTTTAATTCAGATCAATCTATTTATATGTCTATCTGATATTTATATAATATATATATATATATGAGAGAGAGAGAGAGAAGAGAGCTGAAGAGAGAGAGAGAGAGGAGAGAGAGGAGAGAGAGGAGAGAGAGAGAGACGAGAAGAGAGAGAGAGAGAGAGAGGTTTGGATTGTCGTAATTACACAAAGGAGTGAAGAAGTTATTAAAAATTGGAACTATGCGGGCACCAATAAATTAAATAAAATCGTCCCTTTGCGTTCGTGATAAGATTCATAAAAGTTTGCCAACCAAAAAATAGAAAGGATGAACAATATTCATTATTTATATATTTTTTTCATGAAAGTATATCTATTTTGTTACAAAAACAAGAAACACATATTCTATATTTAAACATATATATGCATAATATATATATATATATATATATTATATATATACACAGGTATATTATTATAAATATATATAATAATATATACTGTGTTGTGTGTGCAACTACATTACTATGCTTTCTATAGCATGTATTCTCCATAAATTGAAAGCAGGAGAGAATGTTCCATTATTATTAATTCTAGAGTTTGAATACTGGATGAAACTCGGCCAATTAATGCGATAACGGCTTAATGAAGCTTTCAAACCACAGATCAAAACCCCCCCCACCCCCCCATCATCGCAATTCATTTGTGATTTACTGTGATGCAATCTTTAAAAATGAAAAAAAAAAAAGCATATAAAAATTAAAAAAACAAAAAAAAAACAAACAATCAAAATAAAACGCCAAATTAAAACCAAGAAAATAGCCATCGAAGACCTTCTATTCAACTTTATGAAAACAAAACGTTATTTAAAATAATAATAATAATAATAATAATAATAATAATAATAATAATAATAATAATAATAATAATAATAATAATAATAATAATAATAATAATAATAATAATAATAATAATAATATTAATAATAATAATAATAATAATAATAATAATAATAATAAAAG
>JABUQX010008764.1:75000-77500 GCA_015478945.1 Trachelipus rathkii
GTGTGGTGTGATCAAAGAGAGTAAAAAGGTAATTATTAAAGAGAATGCTAATGGATAATTAATAATATATTGGAAATTGGATTCCAAGATTAAATTAAAGAAGCAAACTTCGGCAACATCTTAATGCTGCATTTGGTTTTTTTGATTTTTTTTTTGTTTGAAAAACAAAATAAAGTGTAATTCTATAAATTTAATCTCAATTGCACTTCGTCAAGTAGACCCTATTAGAATTATATATAGTATATATATATATATAATATATATATATATATTATATATATATATATATGTAATATAATATATATATATATATATATATATATATATATATATATATATATTTTTATATTTATTTATAATATATATATATATATATATATATATATATATATATATATATATATATATATAATATATATATATATTATATATATATATATATATATATATATATATATATATATATATATATATATATAATATATATATATATCGTGTGGGTGTATGTCTGTGGTTGTGTGTGTGTGTAAGGTTAGTGTGTGATGTATGTGTGCAATGCGTAAGAAGATTCATTTGGTGCAAATAAAGTAAAATCTCGTGAGGGTTCTTGACACCGACGATTTCGTCCTCTAGAAGGCAAACTTCGTTTCCATGCGAATCAAGAAAAACGAACGCTCGCAAAATCGAATAAAATTCATTCTCTTACATTTAGCTTCTTAAAAATTATAAAAGTCGAACCAGATATTCAATATTCAATATTGCCCCTCGTTAATTAATTTATTATATAATATTATATATATATATATTATATATATATATATATTATAAGTATATTATTAATATATATATATATATATATATATATATATATATATATATACTAATATATATATATATATTATATATATATATATTATATATAATATAAATTAATTAATTAAAGAGAATGTGGTTAATTCTCTCCTGGGCCTAGTGGGCTTTGCATCGTCTTGCTCGATGCTAATTGGATACAAGACCCCTCCTTGATAGGGCTCTGCCCGTTAAGCGGATAGTGTTTTATCTGTGATATATATATAATATATATATATATATATATATATATATATATATATATATATATATATATATATATATATATTTATATATATATATATATATATAATATATATATAATATTAGGAACTGAAGCGAAAACAAAAAGAATTTCCGGAATATCGATACCAAAAACTTTCTATATCAATACGAATAACATAAAATTTATAGATATCGATACCAGTATTCCTATATTAAAGTTGTAGCAATTAAGCTATAGTTAAATAGCAGAGGTTAACAACTAGATATCAATAACCTTCTGTTTAGCGATTTTAACACAAATATAAAACTTTTGAAATATTAATGACGAAAAGACATTTTTTAAATTACACATAAGAGGTTACCATACCAATAATTCTAGTCCGCTTAAGACTCTGTAATTATCAAAACGCTTCTATTAGGTTTTTATCATAAACTTATAGCTATTAAGCAGCACCTTAAGCAACATTAGCTTTTTAAGTACAATGCTGGATGAAGTTAACGGCAAGGAAATTTATATTTGCCCTTTATGTTATTCTTTTTAAGTTTATTAAAGAAGTGTTTTTGTGACTTTCCTCAACAGCATGATAAATATATATTTTTTTTTTTTTTGTTTAATTATATATATTTATATATATATATATATATATATATATTATATATATATATATATATATATATATATATCTTGGGTCAAAGAGGGTTAAAATTATGGCATAATTCTTTACAAATGTTGTAAATCTTTTTTCCATGACACCTCTTCAATGCACTTATCATGGTTCTTATAAACCTGAAAATTTTGAGCTTTTGTTACTCTATCCATAAACAAATTTAGAAATTGAATTTGCGGTGTAGAGTATCGCAAACTAAGATTTCACATTCATTTAGCCGAACAATAGTCTTATGAAAAACTTTTAGTAGCATGAACAATTTTGCAATTACATTCAATTTATTCGCATTCATGGATGGAAAAAATTGGTGACTCACTGCAATGCAGCACGTTACAGTGCAGTAGCGTCATAAGAGGTCCTGAGAATCAGCTTTCCCGACAAATTGCCTAAATAATTTTTACTTAACAACGAACTGATGTACTGTATAATCCAAAAATCAAAAACTTACATACAGCATTTTTTTTCTTGTTTTCATCACGTTTAAATAGTGAATTTTATATAATCAAAGCGAAAAGCGCTTTTTAGGCTATAAATGCCTTTCCACCTTCATCCTGGCTGAACTGAAAAAAAAAATACGATAAATGAGGCAAGCCTTGTTAGAGTTCGATTGACTCTCTCTCTCTCTCTCTCTCTCTCTCTCTCTCCTCTCTCTCTCTCTCTCTCTCTCTCTCTCTCTCTCTCTCTCTCTCTCTCTCTCTCTCTCATGGTATTGACAATTATAAAAACTTATTTAAAAAAAACTATAAAAACCTTGTTTT
>JABUQX010008765.1:0-12723 GCA_015478945.1 Trachelipus rathkii
TATATATATATATATATATATATATATATATATATATATATATATATATATATATATATATATATATATATATATATGGAGTAAAAAGGTATACAAAGGGTATATCTTCTATCTTTAACATGTTTGTAAATAAATATCGCGAGAGTTAATCCCTTATCATTAAGGTTAACTCCAGCGTTATTTGTTTACTTCAATTAAACATTCCAAATTCTTAGCAACGAAAATTAAAGACCAAAATTTGAAGATGTGAATCTCGCTGTAACGTGTTTAAAGACCTTCTCAAACGGGATTTAAAGATCTTGATTTATTGGACACTTCGCTTGGAGAATCTTTCAGATATTTAAAGAATCTTTACCATGCAAGGCAAACTTAAAAGCGATATAATATACAGATTATTGCAAGAACTTTTAGTGTTTTGATACTGAAGATACACACACACACACACACACACACACACACACACACACACACACACACACACACACACACACACACACACACACACACACACACACACAACGCACACGCACACGCTCACGCGCACACACACGCACACACGCACACACACACGCACACACACGCACACACACACACACACACACACACACACACACACACACACACACACACAGCCATTTCTTGAGCTTCATTTAGGATGAGAAGAAAAATAGGAAAAATTATTGAGAAAAGAAATAAAAATGAAAATAAATATAACATAATAAATAAAAAGGAACAAAGTCGAAGAGAGAAAATGATTGTTAATTAAAAGTAGGAATCTAATTATCGAGGTTCGTGGAGTGATCAGGTGTTAAAAGAACCTGAGATTAATTATACTTTTATTAATTACTTTATATATATATATACTATATATATATATAGAAAGAAATATATGTATATAAATATATATATATATATATATATATATATATATATATATATATATATATATATATATATATATATATATATATATATATATATATATCAGTACACTCTTAGGCATACGGACTAATTGGAGAAATCTTCTTGGGGTATTATTTCCAAGCTCTCCGAAATTTCATTTTATTTCATAAAACAATGATTCACAATTGTGTGCAGACATATTAATTTTCAAATGCCTCAAATGCTTAATTAATGATGTGTCGATGGAATTAGATGGCACACTGATCGCGTTATATAACTGTTGTTTCACGAAATTTTATCTTGTGAATATAATCCAATAAATTCCAATAGCATAATTGTAAAATGAAGTGTTTTGATACTTCCCCTAGATTCTTTCCCTTAGATTCTTTCCCCTAGATTCTTTTCCCCTAGATTCTTTTCCCCTAGATTCTAGATCAGTGAATGCTCATGCTTAGTAAAGTACAATTTTCCAAGTCACTCGAATTTTACAGCCCTTAATAATGAAAATGAGCCAATAGAATCTAGTCAACCGCTCGAAAACATCGTGCAATAGGGATTTGTCGTAGACTTTTAAGCAAGTGATGACAAGAATTGAGTACTGTAGAGTCGGTCTACGGTAGTTCTATTAGCTCTTTAAGGAGGACAGAGAGATCTGGGGCTAGGTAAAGTTGTACGGTGAGAGGCTGGTACCCTGGAAAAAGATCGATGAAAGAGATATAAGTCGCTGCGGAGATCGGGCTGACCAATGGGCATCGAGATCTTTCTTTACAAGTAAGTTGCACATGTATCAAGATGCAAAGAGTTCCCATCCAAATGTCTATCACGCGTTAGGTCATGTCGGTGTGTTGCCGTGTACAGAGGAGGGTTTTTGTCATGTGTAAGAGGTGTACGGAGTGATTGTTGCAATGTGTGTTGCTGCTTTGGCGATCGCATCGCATAGATTAAAAATGAATAATAGCGTCAGGTAGTCTTCGCATGATGAGGAATAAGAGGCAGTTGCGAGATCGTTATTGTTGGATGGATACACGCAAGAATATCACAAATCTAAGTGCCTAATCTGGTGCCTGGAGAACGACCGCTGCAACATTCGCCAGTCCGCACAGTACAAAAACCCCCGTGCAAGTAAGCTCAAGACTACTTTCGAAAATCCTTGAAAACTGCTGTTTGTAAGAAAGTAGATACCTCTCAGTTAGAAACTTCACGTCGAAAGTCCACGAGTGGCTCAATTGTACGACAGGTTGCTACGGGGTGCCAAGATGACATAACCTCCACACACTCAGCCGCGCTGAGAGACGCTAGTCAGTGAGGCGAGCACTATAAGTACTTGCTCTTAATCATATGAGGAAACCTCCAAATTGGTGTATCATGCCCCAACTTGTAACCTGCGTCGGATCATTCGATATGCTTCGACGCTATGGCTTTGCACAACACAGATTGTTTTTCTATTACTAAAAACAGGCGCGCACATACATCGCACGACGTTCGCCACATGGATGCGTCTAGGGATGTGTGTGTTACGACGTCTAGGAGGTCATAATTGTTGTACGGCCTTCTGTACAGTCGCCAGCTCTTTCTCTTCTGCGACTACAATATCTAGAATAAAATGATAGTCACTGCTAACAACGTATCGCCTGCTCCCATATGCTCAAGGCACAGATTAATACCACGCTAAGCATCGATTCACAAATTTAATTTTCACTTCGTATCAGAGGTCCTTGTCTGATACAGAAACAATCGTTTTCCGGGAGCTGAGAGCGGGAGAGAGATTGTGGGGGTCAGGTAGCTCCGAGTGTTTGAGCTAGAGACCCTTATAAGTAACATTAAATTTAGGAGAGTTTAGAAGACGTTGTCACAGTGCTGCCGCGCAGCCCGTCCGGCGTAAGTAGTCAAGATTAACAGGGCTGAGATATGTTGTGACGGACTCATATGTTGGCAGAGGCCATGGCGCAAAGAAAAGACCGCCATTCAGACTTAAGGTGCCTTGAACACTGATCGAAATGAAGTAGATACGCAGACGCTGCTCTATGTTTGAGCTAGCATTATTACATGATAGGATGGCCGTCTGCATGACAGGTGAAGAAAGTGTTTGGCTGCACGTATGAGGCGCAAGGAGAAAGCCTAGCTCACTGTTCTAGGGTTTAGCAGAAAATGATTCCACGGCTCCGCCACGCTCTTGTTCGGTTCATGGGTTTGTGCGCCGGCCCCGACGCGATCTAAACACACCACAAAGTAGCTAGGACTGTAGCCGAGGGGTCTTCCTGTTTATACTGTTAGATGAGCCTTACAAGAGAATCGTGCTCCCGCTCGCTGCGCCCTTGCTTTGAGACATGGTGTTAACTTCATTGTTTGTCTTGCTGCTGTAAGTTAGACGTTTTCGACCGATAGATACTTAGGATTAGCTATGAGAACCTCATGAAGGGGTGGGTATTTATGAGGTGGACCAGGCCCAAACACATTACGTAACCATCTTGTTCCTGAGTAAAAGCTAAACTCAAGTTTAATAATAATACCCCCAAACCAACCTCGGCAGGCACGCACCCACCGTTTTCCCATTCTCACGATGCCCTAACCACAAATTAGAAAACCCTCCTAACATTACTGGTCCTTCTAAGTATCGCTCCCATTCGTAAAGAAATCGGCCGGTGGCGCCGCCCCAAACGCTCCCACCTGCCTCGGATCAACAAAGTCGTGTACATGATACCCTGTAGCAACTGAGAGCTCGGTCTTTATTATAGGAGAAAACGCATCAATTTCAGACGACCGTATAAGGACGAACACATACAGTGTACCTGTCGAAGTAGTGCGGCCCAGAAGAGACTCCCCCTAACATTACATGCCTGGTCCACACAATAACGCGTTACCAATATTAAATCATTCATGGCGTCAATGATCGGGCAGATTAAGCACACAGAGTTCGAGGATGTGGTCAGGTTGTGGTTGTGGTGTGAGGCAGGTTGTTGCTCGGGGTTGTCAGGTCATCAAAACCATCAATACAGAAAAATGAGCTAGAGATATGAATTGTAGGCATAGTATAAGAAACGCTTCCCAAACATTCAATCGTTCATTCCGGGAGAGTACTCAGAAGATTTTTTGCACTGATCCATATTGTAACGCCGCACTGAATACTTCTTCATTCTTCCACTCCACGTACATAACGGTCAATAAAAAAAAAAATAATGCATCATTAAAAATGTCGCAAAGTTTTTGATTCCTTTACACTCATCTGGTATATTCTTGGACAGGTTATTAAATGTTAGGAACGGATGAAATTTAAGACAATTATTTATTATATACTTTATATGAGGGGTTTATATGTTTCCAGTGATTTTTTAATAATTGTGATTTTAATTTTACTATGTTTAATGTAAAAATTGTACTCTAATGTTGGGTCTTTTGTAGGGCAATCCAGGGTTTGTTTTACACAATAAAGTAGTAACAAGGCGTTAACAGCTTTATTTAATTATATATATATTATAGGTATATGATAGGTGTCAAATTGTTGTTGTTTGTCTATTCTAATGCAATGCGATTTATATTGGTAGGATGAAGGGACGTTAGTAGATGCATAGAGACGCGACAGAGTTGTCCTGAGTGAGTGTGGAGTGGCGGGGGATGATGTGCATGGCAGACTCCTGGGTGCCAGCGTCACGCGTTTGGATTGGGCGAAGTTTATGTTCAGTAAACGATGCTATTTGGATCATAATTCTTGTAGGCGGAGGTTTCGGGGTCTCTCTTTAGCAGATTCAGCTTCGGTGTTTAGGAAGACTCCCGCCGTTTGTGCCTACACGCCACGACGGTGGTGGGGTGGTGGGGTGTGTCGAGAGACTAAAGCGTGGAGGCCGAGGGATGTTGATAGTATGGGGAGAGATTTTTGCCTTCAGATCTCTCTAGAGATTGTCAGATGGGGGATGCGCTCGCGTTCGTTGTCAGCGTGGTGTTTGTGGGTTGGATTGTATGATGGGTGTAGATGGAATGCTAGAGATGGCTGGTGCGCATTTATGGATGTCAGGATCGATTTTAGGGGGGGTTAAGAAGGGTGTGAGAGAAGCAGAAGTAGGATCATATGTGAGCGTGTTAAGGTGTGTGTTAGTGAGAAGAGTAGACAATTTGTGGTGGTAAGACGAGGTCGGAGGCTGATAGATGAAGAAATGGCAATAATAAGAATGAGTTGCGTGTGTACGGATAGTATTGAGAGTGTGGTGCCTGCTCGGGCATTGATGAAGCGAGTTTGCAGGAGAGGGGCGGGCAGGGAGGGAAAGAGAGGAGAGAGAGAGGGTGGTGATGAGATGAGGTGAGATGAGATTAGTTGTTTTTTATCAATTTTATTCATTTTTTAGTGTATAAAAATATTTATTTTATTATTTTTATATTTTGTTATTCTATTTATTATTTATTTGATTATTATTATTAATGTATTTGAATTAATATCATTATTACTTATTAATATTAGTTGATTGATTATTGATTGATTATTATTATTTATTATTGATTGGATTATTATTATTGAGCATATTTAGATAGTAAACAATCAAGGTTATTGTTATACAATGAAAATGAGCTATTTAATAAATCACACCTCCAAGTCTGTGCTAGACTAGTGACAGATCGCGACGATGGATATGAACTCGCGCCGTATTTAGTATTCTGGAAAGGAACGCATGTTATGAAATATCTTGGGAGGCACAGTAGGAAAGTTAGGAGTTTGTGAGAAGCTACATGAAATAGTATATAGTAGAACTGATATGTTATATAAGTAGTATGTTATATATTAGTTATAGTTGAGATATATATTTGATTAGGGTACACATAGCTACAGGTTTCGGATTCTCAACGTATCATATCATATAGTATATTATTTTGTCTAGAGGTATTTTGTGAGGGTTGTAATACAAACTCGGCAAATAGTTATTTAATGATCATGGTTTTTGATTGGGTTTATAAAAACTATAATTCTAACGACTCTTGCTCTTCCACACCTGGTGATTCACTAACCATTTGAGCAACATAGCTTACGGCACTCAGCTGTGTTAGTATGGGTCTGCCAGTAGAATGAAAGTCCCTTTGGGTTTCTTCTAAGCGTCAGAGCGGGGATGCTGTGGGTATGGTTGGTTGCAAAGCGTACAGTAGTGCTGGGGCGGGGCGTCTAGCTAAGTTGTGGGGAGATAGAGTTTTGGCCTTTATAGAGAAAGGGATTGAAGAAAAGATAGGTGCTGGTAGCAATAAGAAAACAAACCGTAGAACAGGAAAATGGAAGTAGTTGGCTTGTTATTTGGTTTTGCGAAGGTCGATTTGGCTATGGTAGTGGGAACCTGATTGAGAGACAACGTTGAAGGAATGGGTCTGGTCGGGAATCTGCGGTGCTCGTAATCGTAGAGAGTGCAATAGGGTTGGCTTTGTGTACATTACTGACGTCGTTAGTAAAAATTCCTATTATATGTGATTCTGTCCAGCGGAAATAAAACGCTTTGTGTTGAAGGTTTCGACTGTAATGTCAGCTATTTTGGCATTATTTTCCATATTTACAGAAGGTGTTATAACGACAAGACTAAGCAGACGTGAGTAAACAAGGAACAAATTCAGAGCTCTTTAACATTTGGCGCTGGTATAGTGTGATAGAGAGATGGTGTTAGTAAGGATGAAAGGGGTGATCTAGATAGATTTGGTTAATCGTGGCTTAGAAGGGTAGAAGAGGTCTGGGAAGAGAGAGAAGTTGTTGGGAGGTGTGAAGGATGGAGAGTGTGTTCTGGATTGGGAGCGATGTGAACGTGGGGATGGGATCAGAGCGTGTTTATTGTATTAATTATATATGTGTTGTTTATGGAATAGTTTATACTTATAGGGATTTCTAACGTTTTCGGAACGGATGATTATATTAAATGTTGTCTTATCTAGGACGTTGCGTCAAGACGTGGTGGTTGTAGTGAGTACGTGGTATGGTTATCGTTTTTTATACATAAAATATTGGTATTTATTATTTTATAGCGCATTTTCTAGTTGTCTTATAGGGATATGAGTAGTATTGATGTCTGTATGGTGTTACATGTGAATTGGAACTGTTTGCTAAAAACATTAGCGTTTAAGTTCATTTGTTTATTTTAGCCACAGTCCGTTATTGTTGTAAGGTTAGCGTATGTGCTATCTATCTACTTTTACTGGGCTAGTATAACTTTGGGTCATCTAACTGCTGTAAGTGTTCAGTAAAGGCTTGATATATTACAATTACAAATGTATTAAAGCTTATGGACGTATTTTGGGGTCTTATGGAACTTGCGCCATTCGTGAGTCCGAGGATTAGGAACCATTTTTGTTAATTAGTGATTCTACCATAAAGCGGCAAGATTTATTTATGTTTGTGTTTGTTTTGAGCATGACTAAGCACTAGGTTTTTATTCTTAAACTTATAAGTAAACAAGTTGTTAGTGAAGGGAGTAACAATGTTCTTAGAAGCGTTTAGGTAAGCATGTAGTGAGAGGATTATTAATATTTAAAAGTTATCAACAAGATGCTGACCACCATTCTAATTACTCGTCAGTAGTAAAATTGTTAGTGTTTACACGAAAGATGCTAATGAGAAATATTAATACACAATGTTAAATAGAAAAGTTTAGTATAGTAAGCTATAACAGAATGTTAATACTACTAGTTAACAGAGGTAATGGCTTATATTATCAAGTGCTGTTAAAATTAAAACAAATTGTTAGTGGTACAAAGGCGCCAAAATATGTAGTAGTTATTAACTAAAGGTTAGTGTTATTATGAAAGACTATTGTGCTATGCACTAAAATATTATGCTATTGTAAGCTAAAAGATTAGTTAGTGGCTATCAGACTAAATATTAGTGCTAATTTAACTAAAGATTTTAAGTGTGCTATCACTAAATATTTAGTGGCTATTAAGGACTAAGATATTAGTGCTATTCAACGGTAATAACTATTATGTGCTATTTAACTAAGACTATATAGATGCAATGCAAAACGACACTAAATGTTAAGCTGTTAGTATTAGTCATAAATTAGTCATGTTGCTACATTAAACAAATGTTAGGTTTTAAACTGTTAGCTTGTGTAGCATTAGCATTTTTAAGCAATTATTAGTATTTTAAGTGGTTAGTTCTTAGGGATTAATAAGCTAAAGGATTATGCAATGGTATAGTTAATATAACTCCCTCTTATCACTTGTCCTCATTGGAAACGGGATGGTAATTATTGTTTTTGTTTGGCATTATTTTCCTTTTTCAAAAAGAAACTTTTTTTCTTTTTTGATTTGAATTTTAGAAATGTTTTATAAATATTTTAGAATTAACTGGCGCCGTCCTCATCGAAGTGGAGGTGGTAGGCTCTTACGGGATAGATTTCGGAGCTATAGAAGGATAATAAATGAACAAACGATGGCAGGAAAAAAAAATTTTCTCGAGACAGGTCGGCTGTTTTCGGGGAGCAAGAATGCCATAGTTTTTGCGATAAGCATCTACTTAAGTTGCCAATTCCTTCTTCATCAACTTTTATAGGTTTAATAATATTCTCACATTAGTACAAGTATCATTAAGAAAGAATTTTTTGTTTTTTCTAAAGATAATAAAACTGCTACGTAATTTTTACACTTCGAATAGAATCTTTTCTTAAAAAATATAGGACAATACTAAAGTAGAAGAACTAATGAGTATCTTGGATTGTTTAACGGAAACACAATTATATCATTGCGTATGTTTACTCTAAGTATCAAACTAGTAATAATGCTGAATGAATGATGATGATATTTTGCATCACGCGGAAGATAATATATATAAGTGGACATAGACTAAGGAGAGCGAACAGGGCTCGTGCACTGTAGTTTCTTAGTCTCCTGTTCTACGGGGTCATGGGGTCATATTTTTGTAAAGCGAGGTAGACACAGGATGCTTCACTTGTAGTTCCTTTATGGTCCTTTTCGATCTCGGCCTATATGGTCAGTCAGAATTTAAAGGTTTATCAGAAGAACGTTGTTGAATGTTTCCATATACATTATAACATACACTAGTGTCTTAACTACTAAGGAGTGAAAGATATTGTCCTAAACTTAAAGTATATGCAGTCCACTTAAATAAAGTTAGTTGCTCTGCTACTATATAGAAGTGTCTAATCCAGGCTGTTGTTAACTTAACTTTCATCGATCATTCTTACTTAATAAGCTAGGTAAACTGGATGCAAGAAGGTTTATACAAAGGAAATCCTATAAAGACCTAGGAATGTTATGACTTATAGAAATCAAGGAGCAAACTGTATAAGCAAATTTTAGACTAAATAATATCAAATCTGTCTTAAATCTATCTTGTTGGGATGTGATTTTTCCTAGTGTCGGTGCAATTAAGCCTCTGTTTTAACAATTTTTACGAGTAGTTCTTGTGTCCGGGCCCACGGAACTGCAATAGGGAAATTGCTCTCGATAGCGTTCGGTCTTAGTATAATATTGTTTAAGACAGTATTTTACTGATGGGTATTTTATTGTAGAGTAATTTGCAACATAGTTTATAGCTTTTTGTTTAGAATTGAGGTGTTCACTCTAATAGGAATAACATTGATTATTTTGAGACTTTTGGTAAAACATTATGATATTATTTAGCATTTATTGATAGT
The DNA here is from genome assembly GCA_015478945.1 of Trachelipus rathkii. Lineage (NCBI taxonomy): Eukaryota > Metazoa > Arthropoda > Malacostraca > Isopoda > Trachelipodidae > Trachelipus > Trachelipus rathkii. Next base: position 9,516 of record JABUQX010008765.1, read on the forward strand.
TATATATAAACTTTACATAAGAATTAAAATAATATAGAAAAATATAAGATATAAATTTACGTTGAATTTCTAAAATCTAAGAAGGTGAATATTAACATGAATTTGAAAGTGAATATTAACTAGAAAAGTTTCCTACGGCTTCAATAAATGACAGGGAGAATAAGGATTTCGCAACCCTACATCTTCTCTCTCTCTATGGTGTGTGACTTATATGTTAGTTATCCTATCCCAGCAAGCTTATATAAACCCTTTCGTCATTTTCAGATCTTTCTGACAGTGGAACAAACATTGCTTCTCCGTTTAGGAAAAGGATTGAAAGAAATAGATAAACGATGTCTATAAAGTCAGAGTTGAGAGAAATAAAAGGAGGAATGGCCTGTTAGAACGAAAGACAAGTCAACAGTTACGTCATAAACAATGAAATGATTGGGAGGAAGTGCCGAGCCTCATATACGTGTTAAGGTACTTTTATTCATTTCTCTCTTGATTACTGTTTTCATCAAGTTAGGAGCGAGATGAAAGAGAGAGGCAGGGAACATGTACGTTTGTGTTAGTATTGATCATTTTTTATTATTATTCATTAGTTATGACATATTTTCTCAGATAGGGGTGAGGTGCACAACACTATGAAGAGAAAATAATTAAGTGAGAAGAATTTTAACTGTAAGTCAAGAAGGAAATCTCCCTCCATTACCATTCGCCGTCATTCCCTGCTGCGAGCGTCTGTGCAGCCAAAAACTCGCGCATCCTAGGCGTTCACAACCGATCGGTGACTTCGAGACCCCCTCCGTGGTAAATCGTCAGTGTAATGGTTATCATCCAGTGGTTGACATAGCCACAACAATGAACTCACAAATATATCTCCGTCACATCTCTTTATATATGCCCTTCTTTCTCTCCTCTAGCAAACTTCGCTCATTCACTTTCATACTTAGACAGGATGGCCTCATTAACTGACTCTGTTATTAATTCATATTATTTGGATTATTATTATTATTTCATTATGTATGTAGTTCAGTTGGATTATGATTGTTATTTAGATGTATTATATTAAGACAGTTTCTCTTACAGATGTTTATGACTTTAGAGAATGTTTGTTCATTATCAAAGAAAAATAGGCTGAAAAGGGTTCAGACTCTCGGAGGTGACAGTTTGAAGTCGAAGAAGAGGAAATGTGCTTCGGAATCTGTTTGATGTCATAACGTTTCTTTGGTGGAAGCATGCGAAAGTTTATCTGATGTTAAAGAAATACAAGGTGATTGAATGGACATTTGTAAAATTTAGTTATTATTCAGTTGAATTATGTAGATGTATTGCATTATTCGATCTGATAGTTATTTATTTATATGAGACTATGGTTCGTGCCATATATGGGCAGACCATTTCAGTCTACCTGCCGTCTTTCTTGATACCCCAGATTTCAGACCGCGAGAAGGTTGAGCAATCTGCCAATGGGAAGGATTGGCTGCTTGTGCTGCTCGGCGAGGCCAGAATACCAGCGAGGTGGTGATGCCGCGAGAGCCAGGCTCCGCGCGTCACGATGCTTGCCCCAACGCGACTCAGGTGCTCGATCGCGATCAGATGCGACGTCTTAGGTTATTGAGCACAAGAATCAGGCACCTGCAGTTTCGTGCCGTCTGACTTCGTGGCTTGACACCTATAATCTCAGTGCAAGGACGGGGGTGTGCCGTCGCTACAACCCTTTCTTAAATTTGGACCTGATGTATGTTGCTGGGGTTGTTGTGCTTCACATCTTGCTCTGGTTCTCGGCTTGCTGGCAGGTGCCGAGCGGTCAGTTGAATCGGCAATAAGTATTTTTATCTCTTTTCCCATTCAAGTGGGTCTTTTATCCGCCTGCCTGCTCTGTGAATGGGAGTTTCCGGATCTTTGAGTAGACTCGGAGAGCGCTCCAGGGTTCAGCTGTGAGGGATGGTCCGTTGTCTGGCTCTCGCAGACGCGGGAGGTCCATGGCGACTCTGATCAGGGCGGGGTTTTGAAACGACGCTGGTTCCAAAGGGGGACGGAAGGAGGAGTGTTGGAGTGCTTCAGCGCTGTGCGTTTCACCGATAAACTTCCCTGTGATCATTCACATTTGCCGAGGATACAGCACCGCTTGCCACGGCTAGTTGTGTCTGTTTTTTCGGAGCTGAAGCTGGTAGCTATGTCCGATGGGCGGTGACAGAAGTCGCGTGAACTTAATCTCAGTGGGGGGGGTAACTGGGATGATCATCGCTTGGTTTTCCGATTCTCGAAGCGCGCTCTCCAGGCGAATGCTTGAGGCCGATGGCAAGAGGACCTGCGAACTTCTTTGGTTCTGTGCCATTCAATGCGATGTCCTCTACTGATTGTTGCCGCGTGCGCGCAGAGAAACCTGCTGTAGCCGGTACCGTGGTAGGTGGAGTATCTGTTGGGGTTATCCTTCGCTGTGGGTGTTGTTCTCGAGGGCTATACAAGAACGGGGGCTCGATGGGGAGGCCAAGCAGGCGGGCCACCCGCCAGGGTGTTTGTGTGGTCCAATACCTTGGCTTACTGGATGCTGGTGCACTTGGGCTAATTTTTCCTGGCTACGATTTCTACCGATCTCATTATGTTCGGGTTTCTCTACGTGGCTGACAATGTCGGTCGTTTGGGGCGGAGGATGCTCGTGGGCTCCAAACTTCGGAACGCAAATTGCGTCATTGGTCGTGGTCTTCTTCTAAGTAGGAGGAAGTCGCCTCCAGTGGGAGGTGGTCTGGCTCGATTGCGTTGGGTTGATGAAGATAAAACAACCGATCGATACCAATCTCGACCGCATGGGGTTTCTTTGTCACCAGGGGAGTCGTCGCCGCTTACATTTATCTCTCCGATTTGTGTCTATCTTCAAGTCGTTATCGATATTTGGTGGATTGCGGTTGCCATCGGGTCGACCGCTTGTGTAAGTCAGAGTTGCTTCTCGTGACGGTGGCTAACTGAATACCATCTTCAGCATCGGCTTCAGTCACATGTTTCGCAATCATGTCACTTCGTAGTGATCGCATGTTTTTTGCCTTCCTATTTCGGAACTGAGACAATCTTGTATAAAGATCTAACATCTCAGCCTTGGTTTCCTGCTTCCGTTCTGGTGTAGGGATTGGTGTGGTCCTTTTAACGTGTAGATTTACCTAACACGGTATATAGGGAATGTGCGGATTCTTGTGGGCTGGTGGAGCTTCCCTGTACAGCTCACTTC